>WAAF01007506.1:271971-555485 GCA_013400475.1 Tricholaema leucomelas
AAAACAAAGGGAAAAAATAGCAAGAAAAAAAAGGGCAAATGAATTAAAAATAAGAGATAAAAAGGAAAGAAGAAAATAGGAAGGAAAAAAAATAAGAAAAAACGAGAATAAGGAAAAAGGGGAGAGGGAGAAAGACAATATAAAAACAAAAAGGAAAACTGAAATATTTTAAACCAGCAGCTTCTGCTAGCCCCACACGGCCCCAAAAAGGAAGAGATTGAAGATGCTCCTCAGCAGCCAGACTCGGCTGAATGCACTGCACAGCAGAGCTGTTCCTGAGGCCACTAACGGTGTCCGTGAGAGCTCAGCCTGACAGTCACAACTTCTACTTCCCTGACGACAGCACAAGGGACAAAGAGCTGCTCAGACCTGAGGCTGGGTGGGAAGGGTTAGTGCTTCATAGTACTTCTAAAGATGCCTCTGTCACCGGGGAAAGGCACCAACGGCAGAGCCCCAGCATGCCCGCAGGGGTTGGGGGTTTCACACAGCACAAGCAGGGCTGTGCCAGTGCTTCCTTTTTTAGGGTGAAGCTGAGCTCTGCTTTCTTGCAGGCAGGATCAGGGCAGATGGGCTGGAGAGTGCTTACTCCTTGGCAGCTTTACCCCTACTCTAGGGTGGCACAGACATTGTAGCTCCCCCTTAACCACGCAGCCAGGCAGCTGAAGCAAAACCATTTCTGCCCCAAGCGGAAACTGCTTCAAAGCTGTAAAAAAAATATTGATTTATTTATTTATTAATGAGAGAAGAAAGTTGCTATGTAGAAGTGTTGTTGAACTTGAACTAGAAGTAAATTGGAATGAGTTCAGCCACAGCTGAACAAAATGAAACAATCCACTAGTTCATCTCCCAGCACATAACACTGTCATTCAGATATGGCTGTGGCCACCCTTGGCACAGTTGGAAGAAATGTGAATAGGAGCAGAGACTAAATTGAGTCTGCTCAATTCCTGCTGCTGGAATCATGCTGAACTGGGCAAGGATTGCATTGCATTGTAGAAGGGTGCTTTGTTGCTCCCCTGAGTAGCAGGATTGTGTGCCTCCAGGCTGGTGGCTGTTGCGGACTACAGCACACACACACGCCAGGTAGAGTTTGATTTACCAGGCTCCCTCGGAGCGTGGTGCTGAGCTTCACTGCCAGCCCATGCTGCTGACAAATTTGGCTGGATTGATGTCCAGGCACTTGTCAAAATGCAGCCCCCACCAACTGTTGCTGCTGCAGATTGAATCTGGTTTCCAGGAGTGACTGAAATGTCAGGCTAACAGCTCCTAGAGTGTCACAGAACTGTTCTAAGTGGAAATGAGAGAAATGTTAATGACACAAACAGGCATATTAGTAGCCTTCATTTTTCACATGCCAGATCTTCTGGCCTTGCTTTTTCATTGTTTTATTACATTGACATCCATAATAGGATTACTTTTATTTAGGTGTTGCCCATTAAGGAGTAATTTTCTATGGTAGTTTCATGCTGTATCTTAAAAGCAAGAGCCAGGAATATCCCCATACAAGCTGCATCTTGAGATGGCTCAATGTCAGGCAGGGCAGAATATCCCCATACAAGCTGCATCTTGAGACAGCTCAATGCCAGGCAGGGCATGCAGAGGCAGACCCAAGGAAAGGAGAGCATTCGTCCAGAGCATCAGTCACAGAATCATTAAGGTTGGAAAAGACCTCTAAGACCAAGTCCAATTGTCAGCCTGACACAAGCAAGTCCTGAAGTGCCATGTCCTCTTTCTTAACTACATCTAAGCTAGAAGAGGGCAGATTTAGACTGGATATTAAGAATAAACTCTTACAGTGAGGATGAGAAGACAGTTTCCCAGAGAAACTGTGAATGCACCCTCCCTGGAAGTGTTCAAGGCCAGGCTGGATGAGTCTGTGAGCAACCTGGGCTAGAGGGAGGTGTCCCTGCCCATGGCAGAGGGGTTGGAACTGGGTGATCTTCAAGGTCCCTTCCATCCTAAACCATTCTATGATTCTATGCCACAAAGCTCCAAGTCCTTTCCTAAAGATTAAGAAATCTGAAAATGGCTTTAAAAGCTTTGAGAGAGGAAAAGCAAAACAAATCCACCACACTTTGCCCTTTATTGTATCTGCTGGGATTTATATTCCACTTGTAATTAAAGAAGCAAGTAGGAAAACAAACCTCAACACCTATAAAAGTAACTCAGAAAAGATGAAGAAGGAGGAAACAAAAAATGTTGCAAGGTCAACAAACACTCTCTAAGAGTCAAGAATGCAGCCGAGAGAAGAGGCTGTGCAGTTAGCAATGAACGCACTAAGCAGAGTGGCTGAAGTACCCTTGGAGGCTGATCACTGTTTTCATCTGGGCAGGTATAAGGCAGTTCCATCTGTGTTAATTGGTTTTCACTTGTCAGAGCTGATTCTAAAGCAGGAAGCTCTTTGCTTGTAAAGAAATAGCATCTAGGAGTAAACCAGGAGGTCACCCAGAATATTCTGCTGAATGCAGAGCTGGAGCAAATGAAGTCACTTTTGCAGCAGCTGCCACATTAGGGCCATCAATAAAGAAATTAGCTGCTCACATTTGAGGTAAAGGGCAACTGATGCTTACAGTCAGCCCATCCAAGAATGGCTGTGAGAGCAAAGCAAGCATCCAGCTCAGAAAGCAAGCTCTAGGAGTCTTTGGAAACGGTTAGAGGTCAGCTTTGAAACCCTGAGCAGAGCCCCAAGCTGCAGTGGTTGAGGGAAGCAGTTTGAGTGCTGGTGTTAGCTCTCAAAAGCAGAACTACCACCCCCCCCCCCTTGCCTTTGTGTGTGCATAGTATCACCACACACAAACTGCCTCAACTTCTCCTCTCCATAGTATTTTTCTGCCACTATCATAAATAGTTTCTTATTGGATCCTTCAGTGAACCACAGGCTGCTGAGCACCACCTCGACTCTGTCCCAAGCCTGGAGCTCTGTGATCTCTTTTGCTCTGAGAAAGCAAACACTAATGATTGAGTAAAGGAATTGCAGCAAGAGAGCATTTCATGTTTTCCCAGCAAATAACAACCTGCATAGACTGCATCTTAGGATGAAGTTCTTCAATATGAGGGTGGTGAGACTCTGGCACAGGCTGCCCAGGGAGGCTGTGGCTGCCTCCTCCCTGGGGGTGTTAAAGGCCAGGTTGGACGAGGCCTTGAGCAGCTGAGTCTAGCTGAGAGGTGTCCCTGGTGAGGAGGGTGGAGCAGATGAGCACTGGGAGTCCTTCCAGCCCGAGCCATTCTGTGACAGGAGACAAAATAGCTTCCCTTGCCTCTTTATTCCTTTTAATTCCTCTTTTGCTTGATTTTCCCAAGCACGAGGAGGTAGCAGCATCATTTTTTCACAAAGCAGTGTGTAACAAATGGCTACAGAAGCAGGGACTGAATATCCTCCCATGGTGTCCTCGGCTCAAACAACCTGCTCCTGACCAGACAGTTTGTAAATCGAGGAGATTTTCAAATGTAATCAGATGGAAATTTTGTTTTCCTGTCCTGAAAGACTCCAGAACTTTGGGTATCATTCTGAAAAGCAGATGCTGCCAGAGCTAAGTGAGTACAAGAGCTCTTCAGCTTCTCAAAGGCAGTGGCACTTTTTAATCTTTATTAGAGTAGGAACACTCTGGTCATGAAAAGGCCATATTCAGTCACTCATCCTACAGTCAGTAATTAGGTGGTTTATTTTGTACATGCACTCTGAATAAATCAGTGTGAATGTTCTTTGGAGCTCGTGGAAGGTGGAGGTTTGTTTGCAACCTGCTTGAGGAGGAGAATGTCAGGATATGCATACACTTCACTTTCATTCTGAGTGTTTATAGGTACACACTTGATTTTGCTACAGGTTCTCCACCGAATCATAGGCTCATGGAATTGTTTTGGTTGGAAAACACCTCCAAGATCAATATGAGGGTGATGAGACTCTGGAATAGGCTGCCCAGGGAGGCTGTGGCTGCCTCCTACCTGGAGGTGTTCAAGGCCAGGTTGGATGAGGCCTTGAGCAGCTGAGTCCAACCCTCAACCCAACACCACCATGGCCATTAAACCCTGTCCCCAAGTGCCATGGCCACACATTTTTTAACACCCCCAGAGATGGAGACTCCACCACCTCCCTAGGCAGGCTCTGCCAATCCCTGACCACTGCTGCAGCAAAGACGTTTTTCCTTACACCCAACCTAAACCTCCTCTGGCACAATCTGAGGCCATTTCCTCTTGTCCTATGACTTGATCTTAGGGAGGAGAGACCACACTCAGCCTGGCTTTAACCTCTCTTCAGGGAGTTGTAAAGATCCAGAAAGTCTCTCCTCATCCTCCTCTTCTCCAGACTAAACAACCCCAGGTCCCTCAGCTTCTCCTCACCAGTCCTGTTCTCCAGGCCCTTCACCAGCTCCATTGCCCTTCTCTGGACACCTCCAGCCCCTCAGTGCCCTTCTGGTGAGGAGCCCAAAACCGAACCCAGCACTCAAGGCAAGGCCTCACCAGTGCTGAATACAGCAGCACAATCCCTGCCCTGCTCCTGGTGGCCACACCATTGCTGATCCAAGCCAGGATGCTGTTGGCCATCCTGTTGGCTCATGTTCAGACCAGCTCTCCTAGGTCATTTTCCAGGCATTCTGCTCCGAGCCTGGGGCATTCAAAGGGTTGTTGTGACTCAAGTGGAGGGCCTGGCACTTAGACTTGATAAAAACCCTCCTACGACTGACCTCAGCCCACTGGCCCAGCCTGTCAGATCTCTCTGCAGAGCCTCCCTACCCTCAAGCACAGCAACACTCCTAGGCTGTGAGTCTGCAGAAGCCCTTCATACCCAAATCTTTCAGCAGATATTTGTATGGATCCAAGACAACTGCTAGAAAGCAGAGCTGGCAGCAGTGCTGAATCACTGTACTTAGCTCTGAAGATGCTCTGGAGCCTTCATGCGTAAGGAAGGGCTTCCAAATGCACACTGGTCAGATATCCCCAATCGTGAACCAAGCTGAAAACAGAACCATACTCCACGAGGCACTTGTAACAGCAAAAAAGCACACACCTGCAAGTCTGACATCTTAACCTCAACCTGTGCTCTAAGAGGTGTCACAGTCAGTCCAGATTTCTCCTGTGAAGCTCCTTCTCAAAGCATCTGCAAATGAAAGACCCCCTCCTCTTGCTGCTGCTCATTTGAAATTGGCATTTCACGTGGCAGATGGTGACCTTATCCCTCTGCTTTAGCAAAAATGATTTTTATTAAGCCTAAACAAGTGTGAACAGTGCTAATTTCCTGCAGCAGGCAGGCTCTGAGCGAGAGCACACAAGGATTGGAAGAGTCCTGCCTCACCATATGGGAAACCATGCACTGTGCCAACACAGTGGATTACTAACAAGGCAGCCCCTCACCATCACATCCAGCTTCCCATTTCCTCACTAGTCATGAAGAACATATTTATTTTAAGGTTTCTAGGAGCTGCTGAGGGCTGTTTGCAGCTAATGCCTATCCTAAAATCTAAACATGTACTAACAGAAGACATTGGAAGAGTTATAGAAATAGTGAACTGTAGCTTAAGATCAGCAGATGAGGAGAACAACTGCTGGGTTCTACCAAGACATGAAGCCTGAACTCTTTGCTAGTTAGGAACATTTCACTCTCAATAAAGTACAGAAATGGTCTTGAAAGTGTAGGTTTGGGATCTACTCCACCCAGCTGTAGGAAATTTGGTGTTGTGGATAATGATCTTAGAGTCTCAGAATCATTTTGGTTGGAAAAGATCACTAAGATCACTGAGTCCAGCCATCAACCCAGCACCACCATTCCCACTACACCCTGTCCCCAAGTGCCATGGCCACACATTTAACACCTCTAGGGATGGAGGCTCCACCTCCCCAGGCAGCCTGTTCCAATCACTGATCTTTGATCATTGATGGTACCATAGAGTCATAGAACGGTTTAAGTTGGAAGGGACCTCAAGGATCATCCAGTTCCAACCTCCCACTAGAACAGGTCACTCAAGGCCTCATCCATCCAACCTGATCCTGAACACCTCCAGGGAGGGAGCAGCCAGCCACAACCTCCCTCAGCAACCTGTGCCAGTGTCTCACCACCCTCACTGTAAAGAACCCTTTATTAACATCCAGTTTGAATCTGTCTCTGCCAGTTCAACCCATTCCTCCTCCTGTCATTACAAGACCTTGGCAATAGTCCCTCCCCAGCCTTCCTGTAGCCCCCTTCAGATCCTGGAAGGCCACTCCAAGGTCCCCTGGAAGCCTTCTCTTCTCCAGGCTTCAGAGCCCCAACTCTTGTAGCTCTGAGCACCCTTGTGGCCTCCTCTGGACTTGCTCCAACACTTGGATGTCCTTCTTGTGTTGGGAGCTCCAGAACTGCACACAGGACTGGACACATTGCTGTCTCTAACTAATCAAGAAGAAAGTCTGAGAAAAAGAAGACCAGGATTTGGTTGAGGATGTCCCTGGGATTGTACTAGATGACCTGTCCCTTCTATGATCCTGTGATCTCCAGTGGTGGGATGAGAAGCAACAGACAGAAGTTGTAACAGGTGAAATTGAGCAGACTCTGGTAAAAAAAAATACTTCCTAGTAGAAAATTGCAAGGAACAGTTTTCCAGAAAGGTTCTGAAATACCTGGAGATATTCAGTACTTGAATGGGCAAGGCCCCAGTCCAGCTGCTTCAGTTTGGCCTTGCTTTGAGATGGAGATCAGACCAAAAGACCTCCAGAGCTTCCTTCCAGCCTAAATTATCCTGTGACCCTGTAAGGGCAGGCATTGTCTTTTGGACATCATTAGTCTAGAAGCTGCATGGCTTCCCATGAAATCACAGATTTCACCCAAGGCTTTTTGACTCTATCTAATTAGAAGACCAATTAGCTGATCTGAAGGGAGAAAAGCAATCACTGATGCTGTGAAAGTCTTCCATCTTCTGAAAGGTTTCCTTACTGGTAGTGTCCAGGACTTGTTTAATATCTCAGAATATATGATAGGAATGCAAATTGGTTTCTAAACATTAGAAACCCTTGCAGGAATTCGTTGAATCTATTAAAGAAGGAGACCTTTTCTTTACTTGGGTAAATATCTAAACTCCCAAAGTCTAAATCTGGCCTTGTAAAGCTCAAGCTCCAATCATGAGACTATTTTCCCACCTACTGACTGGGAGGATAGGAGCTCCTCAGAGAGGAAAGATAACCTATCTCTATCTCTTCATATGGCAGGAGCACAGCAGGAATAAAAGTCACTTGCACTAGAAGCTCAGTCCCTGTGCTAGTTTGAGCCTAGCTAGCATGTTTTGGTGAGAAGAACTAGATGACAGGCTGAGAAATGAAAACAATGGTGTCTGCTTCCCTCACAGTCTTGCTGAGATGGGTAGCAGGAAAAGCAAAACATTAGATAAGGTCACTTTGCTCTGCACTTCGTGCTGGGCTGTGCTCTCAGCTCCTTGCCTGCTGGGGAGTTCATGGCTGCTGGCTGGACTCCATCTTGCTTTCTAACCTCACCCTCCTTTTGCTTGGCTGCTTCACCTTGCTTTTTAATCCCTCTGGCCGAACCTCCATTCTGCCTTGGGACTGGGGTAAGGTTGAGAGGGGTAGGGGGAAGGTGAGGGGTGGTTGAGAGCCCCTCCTGGGGACTCAGGTTGCTGGGAGGGGAGTTGTGTTTCTGTATTACCTTTTCCCTTGTCTATTTCTGTCTATATCTGTATGTACTGTAAATATCTGCTTGTACATTGTGCCAGCTGTAAATATAAGCTTCATTCATATTTCCAGAGCCGACTGAGTCTAGTCTGGGTGATTTCTAAAGTGTGGGGGGCAGGGGACACCCAAACCATCACAGTCCCCTTTGCCCATCCCCTTTACAATGACATTGCCAGTGGGCTGGTTGTTTTCAGCTATCCAGTAGTTTGTGAGAGGTAAAAACAAGATTACAGACATGCTAATGCTTCCTTCTGCAGGAACTCCAGCCTGGCTGTGACCTCCAGGTGAGACCAAGGCACCTACTGTTTGATGAGGAACTCAAGAGCATTCTTGAGGGCACTGAAGAAACTTGCAGGCTGGGTAGGAAGCTAAAAGTCAGAACCTGACTTTAAAATGTCAGTGAAGATGAAATGAACATTCCTGCAGGAAAAACAAAGCAAGCAGCAGGAGGGGAAGATGGAGAGCAAAGCTGGGCAAAGTCACCCAGGGGACTGTTCCCCCTCTATCATAGCTGTTATTACTTCGATATGCCAAGACAGGAACAGAAATGTGATCTCTTCAGCAGTGAGAAATCTATTCCAGCCCTGCATTAGCCTCACGGTTGTGCTGCCTAAACACCTGATTGCAGGTGCCTGAAAGGAAGTTGTTGTTTAGTGAGGCATTATAGTGCAATGTGCCTCACAGGGCACTCATCTCCCACTTGTTTTAGGGGAATGCTTGTGTGTGAGTCTGTCAGAGCTTGATTTAGTTGTGGTCTGCACTTCAAGCAGAGGAGTAGATGTCTGAATATTACTGGATGTTAGGAAAAATAAAATCCACCTTGTGCTTTAGGAGGAGGCACACAAAACACGGGTGGGTGAGGTGCCAGAATGACCACAGAACATTAACCGCTTCACGGATGAGGCTTCTTACAACAATCAGCTGCTTCCCTTCTATGGTCATTCCTCAGCAATTCCTAAAGCCATTCCTATTCCTGAGACTCCTTTCCCAGTCTTTAATCAGTCTCCAGATTATCTCAACCCTTTTCTGAGTTACTTTATCCCCAGACTTAATGCCTGTTGTGCACTTCATCTCCTTGCATTAAAATCCTCCTTGCTTGAAGTTGCTATAAGTCTATACCAAAAGGGCAGGGGAAAGAGCATTTCTGAGAGCGCAAGAGACAGGCTTTGGTTGCTTGCAGAAGTCACTGTAAAGAGTATTAAAAGTCACTATTAAAAGTCAACCCTTCCCCTGTGAGTTTGTACCTCTGGCATCAGGACAGAAGATGTTTACTTTGTGGAAGAACTCTGTGTATTCATCAAGCAAGCTGAGACACTTCCTGATGCCCCAAAAGGTTAGGCCTGGGGGAGGTAACAGCCACTAAAACAAAGATGTTCCACTGAGGATATTTAGGCTGTGGTTTATTGATTTGTGTTTGGGTTTCCCCCCCCACAACTTCCATTCTCTCATCAAGGTGAAACACATTTTGATGGAAGTGGCAAATGTCATGCTCTAGGATAATAGCAGATCCCTCTTTAAAAGCATCAGAAGGCAAGATGCATGCAAGGAGGAGGGGTCAGTGTCAAGCAGGAGAATAATATCACCTGTGCCCTCAAGCCTCTCTGGCTGAGTTGTCTAAAGCAAGAAGAGAAAAAAAGAACAAGGAAGAGGGTAAAAAAAAGGAAAAATGAGGGGGGAAAGGCAGGGTTCTGTCTCTTACAAAAGGGAGTGAGGTCTGGCTGGCCATTAGGAGGTGGCTCTGATCAGTGCAGCATCCTCAAGTAGAATTATTCTCATTACCAGAGAAATCCTCTTACTCCTCTTTCCTTCTCCTCTCCTTGTCGGGCCTCTGCAGACCCTTCTTTTGTGCCAGCCTCAGTAGAGTTAGAGAATGGTTTGACTGGATGACCTTAAAGGGCTTTTGCCACCCAAACAATCCTGTGATCCCATGACCCTCCTGCATGCTAGGCAGAGCAGCACAATTATGTTCCTCTCCAATCAGACTTCCCAAGAGCAGTGCAGCACACAGCTCCATTTGCACATGGCTTTGCTTTTCCACAGCTGACTCCAGCTAAGTCTATCAGCAAAGGCTCAGGCAGACATAAACCTTCTCTCTGACCAGAGAAAGCAGAACAAAACTCCCTCGAGCCATCACTGAAGGGATCTATGCAAGAAGTGTTTACACAGTGGAGAGGAAACAGCAGAGTGCCTCCCATAACTCCACATCCCTTTGCCATGGCAGTCAGCATTTTTTAATATTCCTGTTCTCTGCTCAGCCTTTGCTGTAGCACACTAATGAAATCCAACAAGACAGCATTTCATCTTGGACAATACATTAAATAACAGAGAAAATGAGAGAAAGAGATGAATCCTGTGCCTTGGAGTGCAACAGATGTGGCCGTGCAAGCTGGCTTTCTAGTGCAGGTATCACTGGATATTCAGTTTCCTTTATTCCTAGCAATGCATATTCACTGTGCCTGCAGCTTCTGCCTACTCTTAAATCAAGTGATACTCCACTGCTGTAGAGATTTGTGAAGCTATCTGTGGTATCAGTGGAATGTTTTGTCAGCACAGCCCCAGAACACCATGTGTTTGGACACTGTCTCGTTTCCCACAGCCAGCTAAAGAATTCATTATTCGTTCAAACCGGAAATGAGCAGTGGAAACTGAAGAGCCACAGAGGTGAGACAGCAGGTCTAGAGGGGTGATTCTGCCACTCTGCTCTGGTGAGACCTCACCTGAGCACTGTGTCCAGCTATGGAGGTCCTAACACAAGAGGGACATGCACCTGATGGAGAGGGCCCAGGGGAGGGACAGAAAGCTGATCGGAGGACTGGAGCACCTCTGCTCCAAAGACAGGCTGAGAGCTGGGGCTGTTCAGCCTGCAGGAGAGGAGGCTCTGGGGAGACCTTAGAGCTACATTTCAATATCTGAAGGGGGCCTACAGGAAGGCTGGGGGGGGGACTGCTTAGAAGAGTTGGGAGTGACAGGACAAGAGGCAATGGTTTGAACCTGGAGCGGGGCAGATTTAGGTTGGGCATCAGGAGGAAGATTTGCATGATGAGAGTGGTGAAACTGAAACAGGTTGTCCAGAGATGTGGCTGAGGCCCCTGCAGACATTCTGGATCAGACTTGACGTGGCCCTCAGCAGCCTGCTCTAGCTGGAGATGTCCCTGTTGCCTGCAGTGGGGTTGGACAAGATGACCTTGGAGGGTCCCTTCCAGCCCAGTGCAATCTGAGAGTCTGTCCAGATGCTGCTGGTCACAAATTCCAACCACAGGTGCTCCCCTTTTACTTTTCCAAAGACAAAACCTCCAACAGGCACTCACAAAACACAGCAAGCTCACAGCCCAATATCACTGGAAGAGTGCTAAACCCCCTCCCTCCGTGGTGTTGCACTTCTTGTAATGCTAATTTCAGTCCTGCGTATCCATCTTGCTGCCTTCCAGAGCTAGGCAAACACCTGAAATGCTGTGCAATTTTCCCCTCCAGTTTAAATACCTGATGCTGATCAATCTCCACAGCATTCAAACATTGACAGATCTTGTAGCAAGTTATTTGCTGGTTTGATCTACAAATAACATCAGTTCAAAAATCAAAGCTATTGACTGAACAAGCACCCAAATAGGCTGAGTCAATTTAATGTCGGATCATGAATCAGCCATATCCACTTCTGCAGTCCAAGCCCACAGCATTCCCATCTGACTTTCCAAGTGCCACTCAGGCTTGAAAAAGAAAAAATTAACAAAGAGAAATTAATTTTTTGACCTTCCAAGCTGGCTGGAGCTGCACCTAGGAACAATAAAGAACTTCAGTCTCCATGTCTGTTACTATGGCAACAATGCCCTTCAAATATATAGAAGCAGAGGACAGAAAGGGACCTCTCAAACCTTTTCCATCCAACCCTTGTCACAGAAATGTTGTCTGTTTTTATTTGAGTCTACCTTAAACACAATTTGGTGTTTTACTCAACTGTTCCCATGGAAAAGTGAATCAAGAAACCCTGAGAGGCTCCTGACGTTCTGGGATCAGCTGTGCTCATCTGCCAGCATCCTGCTCCGAGTTAGGGAACAGCCTTCCAGAAACTTAATTTGGGGAAGCATTTAGGCTTAGCTTCTTCCCTCAGGAATATTTTGCAAGGGTAAAGCTATCCCAGTTTCCTCTTTTAAGGCTGGGTTTGACTCACTGACCTTCCCACTTCCTTTTCTTTGCACTGCTTTCCCAGTTTCTGTCTGTCTGTCTGGAATATGAGCGACTAACAGCCTGTCTCCTCCCAGGCACCTTCCTTGTACTCTGCCATTCCCTTCCTACATCCCCTTATTTCCTCTTGACATGTATTTCATGTCCTGTTACATCTCAAGGCATGCACAAAGTGCACCATTTCAATTTCATCCCATTTCTACTTCAAGTATTTCAGCACCAAACTGTTCCCACCACATAAGAAGCTGCTGTTGTTTTTTTTTCTTAACTACTTGCATTTAATTTCCTTGTAAGAAAATACATAATGAGCCAGAAACAACAACAGCAATTCCTAATCAGTAGAGCAGAGTTTATGCTTAAATCCTCTCATGTAGCAGTTTGCATCCTCTAGAAGCAAGCATCATTTTCTGTGTCCTTCATAAACATCAAAAGCCATTTGGTTGTTCTAGCTATGATTTTAAAGGCAAAGTCTCCACAGAGGATTGATTTGCCTCGCACAGGAAGCTGAACTGGCTGACAGCAGATTTATTCCCAATTTAGGAATGTAAGTAAAGACATTTCTGTTTCATAGATTCACAGATTGCATCAGGCTGGAAGAGACCCTCCAAGGTCACCTTGTCCAATGTCCCCTTGCAGTCAGCATTGAGATCAGGTTGCCCAGGGCCACATCCAGTCTGATCAGGAATGTCTACAGGGATGGGGCCTCAACCATCCATAGGCAACCTGTTCCAGTGTCTCATCACAGAATCATAGAATCAACCAGGTTGGAAGAGACCTCCAAGATCATCCATTTCAACCTATCACTCAGCCCTGTCCAATCACCCTCATAGTGAAGAACTTCCTCCTGACACCCAACCTACATCTGCCCTCTTCCAGTTTCAAACCACTGCCCCCTCCTTGAGTGCTGTGTAGACACAGCATGTTATAAACTCCTTTTGCTGTTCTCATGCAGCTCACCTCAAGGCAATCTCTCAGTCTCACATTTATCTATTATTTAACTACTTCTGAGCTCCTTTCCCAGAAGAGACAACTCTGGGGGTTGGTTTGTTTGCTTTGCCAGAGCAAGGAGTTTTTCAGCTGACTGTCAGTACTATTTTGTATTCATCTTTTACTCCACACCTGAAATTAAATACACATTTCTCAAGACCATCTTCAGAAGATCAAACTCCCAGGCTATAGGATAACTTGGATCCTGTCTAGACATACAATATAGAGCTCCAGAGAAGCTGTCATGTGCTGCACTCATCCCTATAATCTCAACCCAAGCGTCTGTGTGAAACTGAGCTACTATTTTGACACTCTTCAGTACAACAAATCCCTTAAATCATACTCTGGGATCTTTTGTGTCACACTGAGCTATAGTTGTTTTTTTTTTAGACCTTAATATAAGAAAAAAAGTTATGACTAGATGGCTTTATGCTTTTATAAGTCATTTCCTTATCAAAGGTAATTTTACTTGTCACCACAACCTTGGGCTGAGAGGCTTTTTCCCCTCTGGTTTTTAGTAGCTATTTCTTGTATGGTTAATTTCTATAATACCTCTTTGGAAATGAAGTCCATCCCAGCAGCTGGAAACCTGCAAGCAAGGAACTAGAACTCTCAGCTACTTGGCACAATGGGCAGAGACACTGACTGAAAGCCATGGGGTGTGGAGACAGAAGGAGAAAAGAGGATGGAAGGAATACAACAAAGACAAGAAAAAAAAGGGGGTTGTGTGTTCTCCATGGCAGGGGTGGAGGGAACAAAAAAAAACAACAAACCCCACACAGTTGAATCAGCCTCAAAATAAGCAATGCTGACCACAGTGGTTTTGTTAACATTAAGAGCCTAAACACCATACAGAAAGCAGAGCACTGACAGCACAGCAGCAGGCCGGCACAAGCAGCATCCATCCTGCCCGCCCAGAATGCTGCTGCTGCTGCTGCTTCCCAGATAAGAGCCGTGGCAGTGCATGGCTGCACAGTTTGTCTGTTCCAGAATGCCAGGGTGGACAAGGGGATCCTTTTCACATCACCAGTGATAGGATGTTTAGTGGAAATCAGCTGAGCAAGAGAGGAAGGCCAGGCTTGGGCATTAACTACATACACAGACATCCAGACACACATCACCACCAGCGGCAGTCACCTCCCCAGCTTGCAGATGCCAGCAGTGTGCTGCTCCAGCTTCACACACTGCTTAGAATTGCTGTGCAGTTACACAGAGAGGAAATTAAAGATTATATCTGAGAAGCAGTTGAAAAGATGAACATAATGTGAATGAAATGAAGCATCCATTAAAGATGCTGGGCAGGTTCTCCTCTGATTTACAGCAGTGCTGCTGTCATGCCTGCAATGACATTAGCCTGCTGCAATGAGGAGAGGACATGACCCAGCAAAACAGCATTCATTTGGGAGCTAAGATATAGCTAAGGGTTAGATCTACATAGGGATAGCAGAGCCTGGCCTCAGGGTAAAGTCCACATCTGAAATCCCCATTGGAAAAAAACAAAAACCACTGACAACAAACCACAAAAAAACACCACCCACAACTTCTTCTCAGTCATTAATAAGTGTGATTAATTTAAAAGGTAATTTAAATTTTGTTAAAGAGAGATAAAACTCTTCAGTATTTAATCCATGCATTCCAGTCAGCAACCTTTTTCAGCCAGCATGCTGTGTGTGTGCTCTGAAGAACTCTTGAAGGTCACCACAGGGGCAGTTGCCCTCAGCCCTTTCATAGAATGGTTTAAGTTGGAAGAGACCTCCAGGATCATCCAGTTTCAACCCCTTGCCATAGGCAGGGACACCTCCCACCAGCTCAGGTTGCTCACAGCCTCATCCAGCCTGGTCTTAACATCTCCAGGAAAGAAGCACCCACAACCTCCCTGGGCAACCTGTGCCAGTGTCTCACCACTCTCACTGTAAAGAATTTCTTCCTAATCCATAATGAATATCAACAGCAACAATAAAAAGAACACGAGTCAAACCAGAGCGAGTTCTGACGATGGAAGGAGTTGTGCCACAGGAGAGTTTTAAGGAAGACTGAAGGGAGACCAATACAGGAACTCTGCTGGAAATGAAGGGCAGGAGAGAATGATATCAAAACGCTCCACAGCTGGGTGGTGCAAGCCAGCAGGAGGTGACTAAAGAGTGAGGATTGCACATCTGTGTGTGATGGGTACGAGGACTGCACATCTGTGTGTGATGGGTATGAGGTTTGCACATCTGTGTGTGTGATGGGTACATACGGATGTCTGTGCACAGCTGTGCACAGGCTGCTGAAAGCACAGAACCAAAATGCCATCCAGAATCTGACAGAAGAGAACACCAACACGCTGAGGAAACACAAATGAAGTGTTCTGCCCCTGTGGGCTATGAGCAGCCTGATCTAGCTGGGGATGTCTCTGCTAAGTGAATGGGAGTTAGATGAGATGACCTTTCAAGAGCCCTTCCAACCCACTGCATTCTATGACTCTGTGTGTGCTCACAGGTCCCTGCCTGCAGCTGCACCTCATATAGGAGCACAGCATGGTAGGGGTTGGAAGGCACCTCCAGAGATCACTGAGTCCAACCCTCCCGCCAGGGCAGGTCACGCAGGAGTGGATGCAGGTGGGTTCTGAAAGGCTCCAGAGGAGGCAACTCCACAACCTTGTCCCTTAAAAGATCTTAAAGGTCTTTTCCAAGCAAAACAATGCTGTTGTGTTTCCTTCTTTGGAACTCTCATTTTCCCAAACCCTTTGACAGTTGAAGATGCTTTTCTTTACCTCTGTGAATGCCACCCTTGCCTCATGCCACCAATTGCCCATGCAATTCACCTCTGAACATATCAAAGAAGTCTTCCTGCATTAACCCAAGTTAACAGTGACTACCAATTTAGGCTCTGTGCCTGACAGTTCAAATACATTTTGGGGCATAAAACAGGTTTGCAAGTCTTAAATGGTTTCACATTTCTCTAAACCATACTAAGAGCATAACATGAATATTTTAAGCAGCTTAGCTTTGATTTAAATATATTTGCTCAGGATATGCTGGCAGCATCCCAAAATGCAGTGTAATACCCTTAAAGCTGACAATCCCAAACCCAATTTAAGAGAGCAGATAATATGGACTAGCAGCATTAAAGCAAATAAAGTCAATTAACAGGGTGGACTTTTTCCTTAATTTGTTTTCTCTAGCTTGAAATTGCAAAGGATGGGTAAAGCTGGGGGATTAATGAAGAGAGAAATTAATGGCAATGGAATATAAAACAAAAATCACACAACACCAAAAACTGTAAGAGAGGACTCCAGGCTCTGTTATTTGTTAGTCAGCTCTTAATGTAGAGTAATACTCATTTCTTTAAAGTAGCCACAGTGCAGAAGGGAAATTCCCCCATTAGAGTCTGGTAGACACTCACCAGCATGTTGTGAGAGAAGCTAATGTGAAGGAATTCATGAAAGAATGGGAAATACACATCTCTTTATGGAAAATAAAGTGCTTATTGCAGGAAAACCTTGCCAAATTATCTGAGACTTCCCTCATACACAAAGGCTAATTCAACTCATTGTCAAGTGAGCTATGCAGGTTGCAGATGTTGGCATACTGAGACGTTGGCACTTAGGTGTTCCAAGATGAAGATAAGTGGGAAACAGCCAAAACCAGTCCCAGACAAGTAACACATTTTGCAATCAAAAAAACCCTTTGCTTATATTATTTAGTTACTGCTTGGAAATATTTCCTATCTCAGCTGAAGAGCAGAAAAGCTGAGCCCTTGCTGTGTGATGCACAATGGAAACAGGAGCACCTCTGACAGGAGGGAGTTGGGAGTGTTCAGCCTGGAGAAGATTCCAGGGGGGCCTTAGAGCTGCCTGCCAGTACCTGAAGGGATCCTATAGGAAGGCTGCAGAGAGACTTTTCCTGAGGGTTTCTAGAGACAGTACAAGGGGGAATGGTTGGAAGCTGAGGCAGAGCAGGGTTAGACTGGACCTGAGGATGAAGTTCCTCAGGATGAGGGTGGAGAGATTCTAGAACAGGCTGCCCGGGGAGGCTGTGGATGCCGCCTGCCTGAGGGTGTTCAAGGTCATTCTGGATGAGGACACTCAGCTGAGCCTAGTTGAGAGGTGCTCCTGCCCATGGCAGGGATGTTGGAGCAGATGATCTCTGAGGTCCTTTCCCACTTCAGCCACTCTATGATTCTATGATTTTAAAGTCCCATAAAGCAACCTCCCAGCACTCCCTGACATTATTTTTAAATCCAAAAGTTTTCTTTTTAGAATATCTCTTTTATTCCTCCTGATATCTAAAAAGTCAACAGAAGTCACTCCAGCAGCAGAGCATGTTGGATCTCCCAGCAATGATATGCCAGGGTTCAGAAGAGGTTCACTCTAAAGAACACTTTAGCATATGTATCCCCATATGCTTTGTTTCTAGATCCATCTGGTTTGATTTGATATATACCCTTCAAAATACCATTTCTTTTCTGAAACAGCTACATTAAGTGAAGCAGAGTCCAGAATCCTCGCTCTGAACAACACGGAGGGGTGTTAGGAGAAGCAGTTTTATTAGTTGAGTATTCCCCCATGAAGTGGGCATGGCAATTCCAGGCTCCTTTCTGAAGCTGGCAGTTCCACAGAGCTTCTAATGAAGGATTTTGAAGTGAAGATGGAAAGCAAAAACATTAATAATATTGCTGTGGATATTTAACTTTGATGTTACTGAAGGCATCCAGCACAGCCCTGCAAGGCTAAGTAGACAAATCCAACTGCCTGATGGAACCATAGAATGCTTTAGGTTGGGAGGGACCTCAGAGCTCAGCCAGCTTCAATCCCCTGCCATAGGCAGGGACACCTCTCACTAGAACAGGTCACTCAAGGCCTCATCTAACCTAGCACTGAACACCTCCAGGGAGGGAGCATCCCCACCCTCCCTGATCGTATCTCAAATGCTGTCCAATTTCAGACCCAAATCACACATTTTTTCCTTGTTAGAACTTTCTAACCTCGGTCTGGAAATGGCTGCCTCATAGTTTTAAATCTACTGAACATGGAGTTAGGTTAACCAATTGGTCTGTAGGACTTACAGAACCCAGTGCTAACCAGGACCTTCAATGCTCACAGGAGGTGCTCCTAAACACAGCTCTGTAACAACTCTTCCTGTTGTGCACTAAACAAAAATGTCCAATTCTACCTGGTTACCCTTTTCTAGGATAGTTTCATTCCACAGCAATAATGTCCCCAGGAGCAGCTGTGCAGCCACACATAATATGTTCATTTACAATTCTACATGACCTGCACTTCCACTCAAATACTCCCTCAGAGACTAAGCACAATCTGCAAAGACATTTCTGAGCACTTGGACGTGTTGAAAGGGAGGATTGCTGTTAGGTCTCTCTCATGTCCGCAGTGTCAACTCTGGCTCTCTAATAATGACAAGTCACTGCTCCTCTGCCAGCAGCACGGGAATCAAAGAGTATTTGTGCAGACACCAAAGAAGCACCAACACAGGATGGGCAGAGACTGGCTTGAGAGCAGCCCTGAGAAGAAGGACTTGGGGGTGCTGGTAGATGAGAAGCTCAATCTGAGCTGTCAGTGTGCTCTGGCAGCCCAGAGAGCAACCAGAGCCTGGGCTGCAGCAAGAGCAGTGTGGGCAGCAGGGTGAGGGAAGTGATCCTGCCCCTCTGCCCCACACTGATGAGACCCCATCTGGAGTACTGCATCCAGACATTATCACTGTTTCCTTTTCACAGCCTAGAATCTCATTTTTCTCAGTAAAATATTCCAATTAGCCTTAAACCAGCACAGGAACACAGCTGGAAATGGGTAGATTCAGACTGGATGTTAGGAAGAAGTTCTTCAGCATGAGGGTGGTGAGAGCCTGGAAGGGGTTGTCCATGTAGGTGGTGGAAGCCTCATCCCTGGAGGTGTTTAAGGCCAGGCTGGATGAGGCTCTGGACAGCCTGATCTAGTGTGAGGTGTCCCTGAGCATGGCAGGGGTGGTGGAACTGGATGATCCTTGTGGTCCCTTCCAACCCTGACTGATCCTATGATTCTATGAACAAGTTCTTGTAAGCAGATTGCAAGAAGAAAGCAGCAAAGTTTGGTCTTAGCAGGAAGGAAACAGACACCTCACTCATACTGACAGATCCCCCAAAATGCTGACTCAAAACCCCTTGCAGCATTGCAGTTAATAAAGGAAATATTATTGCTTTGCTATGGATCAAAACCAAAACCAAACACCCACTGCAGATTTCAACCTTACCTCCACTGAAAGCCAAAAGTTTCTAAAATTCCAAAGCCAAATCACAGGATCACAGAATGTTAGGGGTTGGAAGGGACCTCCAGACATCAAGTCCAACCTCCCTTCCAGAGCAGGACCATAATGAGCTGCCCAGGGATGTGGTGGAGTCACCAACCCTGGATGTGTTTAAGGGTCATTTGGATGTGGTGCTTAGGGATATGGTTTAAGGTGAATCTTGTAGAGTAGGGTTATAGGTTGGGCTTGGTGATCCTGAGGGGCTTTGCCAACCTGGATGTTTCTGTGCAGGGCACACAGGAACAACCAGTGCAGGTCACACAGGAACACATCCAGATGGATCTTGAAAGACTCCAGAGAAGGAGACTCCACAACCTCTCTGGGTTCTCTGTTCCAGTGCTCTGTGACCCTTACAGTAAAGGAAGTTCTTCTTCATGTTGAGGTGGAGGAAGAACTTATTTTCAAATGTAAGGTCAGGAAACAAAACCTTCACTTATTGAACAGACTTAATTTTATTCAAAACATGGTTTTGCACCCAAAGAAAATGCTGTGTTTAGGATAAGATATTTCAGAACCTTTAAAGATCCCTTCCAACTCAAAGCATTTTATGATCTTATGTTCACAATCTTCCCATGAATGAAGAGAGTGGAAAATGCTCGGAAAAAAAAACCAACCCACACTGTTCAGAGGAGATTATGGTGGAGTCTTTCCTTATCTGCCCCAGCAAATGCAACAGTTAATGACCATTAACAACCACAGGACACTGCAAATGCAGAGTTAAAAGTGAAGCCTCCAGCAGCTAGACACAAAAGGTCACAAGCAGGGAGCACTGAAGACGCCGTTGCTGGCTAAGGTTGATTTGATCTTTGAATGTGATTTTTTCATTGTTTAGGTAGGGTTGAAAAGATGTTAGGAAATTGATTTAATGCATTTTTGGGCACATTTTTCTTTAGCCATATCACAGTCACCCAGTAAGTTTCTGCAGGCATATTGAATGTCATGAATGATAGAGTCTGCCAAGATCTGAAGAGATAAGTCTTAATAACAGTCATCTTTTATAGTCTTCCTGTCTCAAGGACACCCAAACAAGCCCAAGCAGCAGCTCTGAAAGGAAGTCACATGTATCTGCCACACATTCCCAGTTTCTTCCCTCAGCTGCCTACAGATCAGGCACACCCCGGGCTCACCACCTCCCCTGAGCTGGCCCCAGGTAGGTTTCCTTCAAGGCTAAGAAATGATCAAATCTGGGCAGAAAGGGATGAAATGCAAACTCCATTCCCGCTCCTTGTGTAAGCCTGCTGGATACTCAGTACCCAACAACAAGCAAAGGGACTTAATGGAGCAAATTCTCAGCTCACAAAAATAAAGCCACACTTTCTTTGGGCTGTTATTGGCTCCTTTTGCCTAGCATCATCTCTGTGTTTGGTTTTGATGAAGAGAAGAGAAAAATGTTGCTATTCTTTGCACAGTCCTGTGCAGCTGTTGTAAACAGTGCTGGCTGGGGAGGGTTTCATTAGCATTGCTCAATTCCTCTTGGAGTATTTTGTTCATAGAATCACAGAACAGTTTTGGCTGAAAGAGACCTTAGAGATCACTAACCCAACCTCCCTGCCATGGGCAGGGATACCTCTCAACTAGCCCAGGTTACTCAAGGCTCCATCCAACCTGGCCTTGAACACCTCCAAGGAGAGGGCATCCACAACCTCTTTGGGCAATGCATTGCAGTCTTGCCACTTTCACAGCAAAGAATTTCTTCCCAAGATCCAATCTAAACCTGTTCTCCTTCAATTTAAATGCAGTTTCTCTTGTCCTATAGGTAGACACTCTTGGAAAAAGTCCCTCTGCAGCCTTCCTGTAGGATCCCTCCAGGTATTAGAAAGCAGATCTAAGGTCCCTCCAGGAATCTTCTCCTCTCCAGGCTGAACAATCCCAGTTCCCGTAGCCTATCTTCACAGCAGAGGAGTTTCAACCTCTGGATCATCATCACTGAAGCCTTGAATTCATCTGCAGGGTTATTCTCAAACTCCCTTATCCCTACCTATCACCCTACTACTTTTTCAACTCAAAAAAATGCAGGCAGTGTAGTCAGGGGTATCTGGCAGCACAACTACGTAGTTCAGTGTCTAAAATAAACCAGCAGCTCAAGGTACGAAGAGAAGTAGCCAAAAAAAGGATAGCCAAAAAAATAATTATATATATATACACACATACACTGCTCTGAAAATGGACTGACTCAAAGCAGAGCAGTTAAAAATGAGCAAAATACACTCCCTCAGGACTTCTTATAGCTTCTCTTGAGAAGAAGGCTTCCACATTTGGCATCGACTCAGCTATGACCAGTCACTTGCCTCGCATTTCCATTCCGCACAGCAATCTTTTCATGCACCAGCTCCAGGAGTGGAATATTGAAAGCTCATTGCTATATGAACTAGAAAGTTCTCCTCCTGGAGAAACTGCCTGCTCATAGCTTAGATGGGTGCTGCTTCACTAGAGAAAACACTGGCTGCAGGTCCAGGCCCAAAGGACCTTGGGGAAAGAAGTTCAGTCCAGTTGGTGGCTGGTGGCAAGTGGTGCTCCCCAAGGCTCAATACTGGGGCCAGATCTCTGGCAGCTTTGCCAGTGATGGGATCAAGGCACCCTCAGCAAATTTACAGATGACACCAAGCTGGGAGGGAGCATTGATCACTTTGAGGGTAGGAAGGCTCTGCAGAGAGACCCACCCAGGCTGGACTGATGGACCAAAGCCAAGTGTATGAGATTCAACACTGCATCCTGCACTTGGGTCACAACAACCCCAAGCAATACTCCTGGCTTGGGGAAGAGTGGCTGGAAAGCTGCCTGGTGGAGAAGGAGCAGGAGATGTTGGTCAATTGCCAGCTGAGTATGAGCCAGCAGCATGCCCAGGTGGCCAAGAAGACCGAGAGCAACCTGGCCTGTGTGAGGAGGAGTGTGACCAGCAGTGAACAGTGACCTGCTGAGGCAGGATTTAAATACTTGCTGGTGTCTTTAAAAGGAAAGGTGAAAGTCAGTAGTCTGACCATTGTGGCTACAAGATTCAGTTTCCCTTGTGAATGTTTCATGTTTACTGGTGTAATTATTGTTATTATGGACTGTTCAGCAAGTCCTGCCCTAATTGTGCAGCTTTTAACTAACAGCAAGAACAGGAGTTGCTGCTCCCGCCCATCTATGCATAGCTCCTGAGCTGACTGAAATTGTTGGTGTATATTTAGCTCCTGGATAAAGACAAAAGCCCAAAAGGATGGCAAGTTCAATTACAACATAATCCTTAATAAATTTACCCAGATTATTTCCTCTTAAGTGTGTAATATGCACATGAATGATCACCTCAGTGAGAGGGGTTTAAATTCAGTATCAGTTACAACATGACAAAAGCCACTCGCAAGTTACCAGCTATTTTTGTCTTCAGAGGAATGTGAAATACTTTGCTGGAGATAGAGGAGGAGCTGGATGTGAGAGAGTGATTGGCATTGGAATGGGCTGCCCAGGGAGGTGGTGGAGTCGCCGTCCCTGGAGATGTTGAAGCAAAGCCTGGATGGGGCACTTAGTGCCATGGTCTGGTTGATTGGATAGGGTTGGGAGCTAGGTTGGGCTGGCTGAGCTTGGAGGTCTCTTCCAACCTGGTTGATTCTATGATCCTATGGAGTGTTCTTGCAGAGGTGAAGCAGTTCTGAATCTTTGGAAGCAAGGCTGCTAAATTTCACAGAACCATGGGCAGAGTTAGGAGAACAGTTGTGCTGAGTGATCCTCAAGGGCCCTTCAGACCAAAGCAGTTCTCTCAGAAAGCAGAGGTTCAGCTGATTACCCCCAATGCAAAGCTTAAAAGATCCATAAATGAATTAACCTTCTGATGTGCTGATAGCAAAACATCATTAGCTAAGGACAACCACTGTTATCTAAGCACTAGAGTGGGGCTGTGCTTCAAGCTACCCCCACCATAGCCAACAGGGAACCTGATTTTCCACAGCCCAGGCAGAAATGGAGAGACTTGTAAAATCCATTCTCTAAAAATGTGCATTTCATTTGAAAGGTACAGCAAGCAAAGCCACTGGAGGCATTGCTGGCTGAGTTACTCTGCTTCAGTGGCACTTTGGAAGGGCTGCACCAGAAAACGTTTGAGGGATGAAGAGGCTGACCCATGAGTGAGCCAGGCTGACCCACATCACTTGCAAATGTTCATCCAGTGATCCTAAACGATGACATGAGAGTGGTCTTTGGCTCTCCATGTCCCAGTTCAGAGTGACAGCATCACAACAGGATGTTGCCATATTGTTTAATCTCATCTTCCAACACACATTACAGCAGGACACTCCAAGAAGCTTCTTCAGGAAACACTGATTTGCCTTGCAGATGGAGGAGTGTGGAAATGGGCACCTTCAAGCTTCTCTTTTGCATTATTGACAGAACCTCTAGTAATTGTTCCTCTGAAGAGATTAAAGAGGATGAAGGTTAAAAGAAGCAGACAAGGCAAATATATTAAACAGGGGACAAAGACCTGCTATTGTTTGCAATGGCTACAAAAATATTTGTCTTATACACACACAGAGGGAAGAGATCTTCTCTTGTAGAAAATACAGTAATAATAATCAAATATTATTTGCAAGGGCTGTAAAACATTTGCCTTTCCCTCCCCACATGGAAGGGATTTCCTCTTGTAGAAAATACAGTAACAATAACAACAAAAAGTCTAATATTTGAGTTTAGAAAAATCTCTTTTTCTCTGGTTTCTTATCTCTGGTGACAGAAACCATTTTCGCTCAGCAACCACAGCGAAATGGGAGGCATTACTTGAACTCTGCATCACTTCAAAAGACAAGCAGCAGCCAGTAAGAAGCCAGTTCCACTTCTCAGCACCCAGCCTCTCGGACCACTGCATGGAAATCATTTTACCAGGCTATTGGTGTTCCAAACACAGCCTGAAAGGATCTGGGGATATTCCAGAGAGCCCACACTGGATGAAAAGCTTTCTTAACCTACATTAAATCTTGATAATGCAATAATGAGTCTTTTAAAAGGATCATTCTAATTCCCCTATCTAGTGCAATAAAGACTGTATACAGCTAATCTGCTTTGCCCTTTCAATTAAACTCGCCCAGGACGTTCTCTGTAGTCAGCACCCTGAATGAGTCATTAAAATTCTCCTTCTGTCAGAGTTGTGTGCAGCCCACCGTTGTTTTCAGAAATTCCATTAAATCCAAACGGTCTTTATCGCCCCATGACCACTGTGACTTCAATCAGCCAATTTAATTACCTTACCCAATTGTCAGCAGAAGCAGCAAAGGGAAAGAGGAAGGGCTGTGACGTTATCAGGCTGCAATCTTCCTTTGTGCCCTTTCATCTGGAGCAGTCAATAACAATGCTCCTCACCTTCTCCTTGCTGCCTTCCTGAGGCTCTTAACCTTCCTCTTCTCTCAAAGATTTCTGATGTTGCTTGTAAGACTGATTTTGAACTCCTCTCGGTGAGGATGTTAACACTGATTTGAAAGCTTCGTGTCCTTGGCAGCAAAATTTTCATTGGCTCTAAACACAGGAATTACAAAGACAGAGAGCTCCGAGGGCTGCCACATCATCCTTCCCCTTGCGGATTGCCATCGCACTCCTGATCTGCAGGCAGGAGGCCTCCTCCGCTGAAACCATTTGCTCCTTTCTCTCTTCAATCCGGGCAGAAAGATCAGCTCCTTCCACCAAAACGGGGTCAGCACAACACCCAAAGGAAAGAAAGTGCAGTGCACATCCAGGACAGGGCCAGTCTAGGAAAACTCAACATGAACCAGCAGTGGGCCCAGGTGGCCAAGAAGGCCAAGAGCATCCTGGCCTGGATCCAAAACCTGATCAAAACCAATAAGTCCAGAAGTAGCGTGACTGCATGGTTCTGTGAGTAGGGAAGTGATAGTGCCCTTGTACTCAGCCCTGGCGAGGCCACAGTTTGAGCACTGGGCTCAGTTCTGAAAGTCACAGGAAAGACACCAAGGTGGTGGATCGTGTCCAGAAAAGAGCAAGGAAGCTGGTGAGGGGTTTGGAGGGCATCACATGAGGAGTGGCTGAGGGAACTGGGGGTGTCTAATCTGGAGAAGGATGAGGGGAGATCTTATTGCTCTCTACAACTACCTGAAAGGAGCTTGGAGTGAGGCTGGTGTTGGTCTCTTCTCCCAAGTAACCAGCACAAGAGGAAATGGGTTTAAGTTGTGCCAGGGAGGTTTATCTTGGACATGAGAAACACTTCTTTACTCAGAGAGTGGTGAGCTGTCGGAACAGACTGCTCAGGGAAGCGTTCAAGAAGCTGTAGATGTGGCCCATCAGTATATAGTTTAATGGTCATGGTGGATTCAATCTTAAAGGTCTTTTCCAACCTTAATGATTCTATGTCAGATGAAACCTATGCAAAATCTCCAGTGCCGAACAATTCACCCCTTGGGATCCCCGCCCAGAACTGAGAAATGAGGCTTTTCTTCAGCCTCAAAGATTGCATGGCCATATACAGCTTTGGTTTGACTGTTCTTACAACTATGACAATGCTGTAAAGGAGAACAGGGAAGTGCTGAGCTTTGTAAGAGTTTGGTGTGGGGCTTTTTAGAGAAGAAGTGGAGTGACAAAAGAAAAACAATGTTTCTGGTACAAGTTCAATTCCTGGAAAAGCATTTCCAGCTCTGTCAGCTTTGCTTTTGCTTTCAGGCTGGAGCAAGACACCCCTCCACTTCTCATCCCTTGTAGTTCATTGTAACATATTCAGTTTGTCTGCTTGAAGGCAGCAAAACTCAGGACCGAGGCCTTTCCTTGTCCCTGCTTTTCCTATGGAACATGTGAAACACAACAAGAGCTTTCCACAAAGCCTGGAAACAATTCTCAGGCCAATGGCCTCGTGAGGTGGAGGTCTTTAGTCTCTGACCACACTTCCAGCAGTAAGAGAGAGGGTGACAGAATACTATGGCTGTTACCTCCCAGTCACTTGTCCCTCTTCACACCTTTGCTATAGAACAAATTGCGGCAGCAGAGGAAAGGGCTGAAGCAGGCGCTTTAAATAAAGAAAGGAGCATGCTTGGAAGTGCTTCGTTGTTCCAAGAGCTGAGGTTCAAGCCTCAGGAAAGCAGAAATAAGCACTGAAAGGTTTTAACAGCCTGGGCTCTTATTGCCTCGGGCAATGAATCCCAGCAGCTTGCCCCGAGTCACCAAGGCCTGAGGAGCTGCTAACCATTACCTGAGGTGAGCAGGTACCGATGGTTAACAGCTCTTCAGGGCTTGATAACTCCTCAGAGTGCTGGGATGCTCCCAGAAGGAGAAGGCTACTGTAAGTTGATGGCTGTGAATTTGCTGAGCCCCCGGGGCGCTGCTGCCCTGGCTCTGCTCTTCCACTGGAGCAGTGAATCGGGAAGGCTACGAACTGGGATCCACCGGCGGTCACGGACTGTGGCTTTTGCACAGTGCCAAGCGATAAGGAAAAGGTTTCCATCACATTTAGCACGGCAGAGAGACAAATACTTGGCTGCTGCTCTTCTATCTCATCAAGCTGGGACCTGTCCTTTTATCAGTGGCAATGGTTTGGGAACGCTCCCGAGGGTCTGAAAGCCTGGAGCAGCCTGGGCACACTGCTCACGTTCAACGTTTCCTGGGCTTTCTATGGAAAGCTGTTCTAAACGGATAGGGGAAGGAGCCTGGCCCATGTACCATGGAGCAAGACGTCACTTGGTGAGATGCCCAAATGCTGCACTGCCCTATTCCAGCAGCAGGCAGGAGTCCAGATGCCCGGGTGAGTGGCTCTGGGGAGGGACTGATCCATCCCACCAGCTTCTCCCAGCAAAATCCCCTCCCGCATCTGGCAGCCGAACCCAGGCGGCTCAGAATTTCCGAGATGGCTGCTAAAAGGTAGCTTGAAAGGCAGGGATAGAGGACAGGCTGGCTAGTCCCAACAAGGAGAGGAGCCGTGGGAAGGACAATGCGAATCCATGGTGGTTCATTTGCACAGGAGGAATGAGGGGGCTGGAGCTCTGGCAGGCTCCAAGCTCTCCCCTGTTGCCATAGCGCTGCTGGCTGAGGAAGAGGAGCGGGGGCTGGCAGGCTGCCTTCTGGAGGGGATCTCCTCAGCTTTCGCTTTTTCTGGGGAAGGACTCCACGGGAAGGCATCGGCATCCCATCCTCCGGCCGCAAAGACATCCCAAAGGGACAGAAAGCCCGAGCAGGGCGGGCAGAAGGAATTCCCCTCACGGAAATAACCAAAGCTTTTCCCCAGCTTTCTCCCTGCTCCTTCCCTCTTCCCAGCCATGCCCTAAGCAGAGGAAGGAATGTCAGGCTCTGAAGTTCTATCACAGGCAGAGACAGAGTCAGTCCACGGCTGGACCAGGCTAAACCCAGAATTCCTAAGGCAGGGATGTGCAACAGGCCCGGCTGAGCAGGGCAAAACCTCTCTCTTATGTCTAACATTGTCCACGTTAAAACAAACTACTCGGCTGCTCCCTACCTGTTCCTAAGCCCCAGAGATGGGCTGAGGACAACTCTACTGAAAGGCCAGAGAAAGCATTAGGTGGCTCAGATGCGAACTCACACTTGGGTGCTACAAACGATGGAGTGCAAACAACTCGTCCACAACCTGTGGGAATGGGAGGGCGCTGGGAAGTTAGCCTAGGAAAATCCACACCTGTGCAACTGTGTCACCGGGCACTGGAGTCCCTTCACACCACCCTTGGGTCTCAGGACTATTATTCTAATCAAAACGCGGCTCTCCGGGGCCAGCTCCGAGGAAACACTGATCTGAAGGTGGAAAAGCTCTTCTCTTGCTGGTGCTGCGGCCAGGAGGAATGTTTGTTTACACAGCCACGCTGGAAAGGAATCCAGACTCCTGGAGAGTGACCCCGTCGCGAAGCCTACTTCGCGCAGAACAGCCAGCCGGGCAGTGCTGGCTCACAGGCACTCCTGTCACTAATTTCACGGCCATGATTAGGGATCAGAGCGAACGCAAAATAAAGCCGGCAATGATCTACGGCCCCGCTGAGCTCTGTCCAGAGGAACGCGCATTCCTGAAGACGGTTGCTAAGAGCAACGTGCCTGAAGCACCACCTTTAGACCAGATGGAAGCAGCAAAGAAGCACCACTAGGAATTCAGCACACGACATCGGGAACAGCCTGGTGACTTTTTAATCATTACCCACCTTCCCCTCCAGATAACAGCGTGTGCGGGAGCGGAATTTAAACAAAACCTGACACAAATCAAGGCACAACTCCCAGGCGAGGACAGACGGGAGCTTGCCGAGCCTCACAGAGATGGACACAGCGGCTGCTACAGCTCATCTCGGACAGACGGAGATCCGCTCTTGCTCCCTCCAGCCCTGCTGTGGTAGACAAGGAGAAGGATGCTCTGGGGAAGCATCTTTCGGGCCGCGCCCCCCACCCCTTCCCTGCTCCTCGCCAAGGCTCAACCGCGGTACCCGGGCGGGCAGGAGGCTTCTGGGCTCTCGCTGTAGCTCTCCTCAGAGGGCATTCTCAGAGGACATTCCCTGCCCCGCTCGGACCCACAGCGAACTTTGGCTCCGACCTGCCCTTTTTCACCCCCAAACTTCCACAGGGGATGCGGCCGCGGGTTTGCTTAAACAACCGCACAGATGGGTAGAGCTGCTCGGGTTCGTCCCATGGTCCTGCTGGGATAGTCCTTCAACTGCAGCCCCGCTCTGCTCTCCTGGAAATCTCATTGAGATTCTATTTTTTATCTCATTGAGATTCCATTCTGATCTACGAAAATTTGGGGGGGTTGGTTTTTTGGTGTCGGGTGTGGGGGTTGTTTTGGTTTTGGTTGGGGCTTTGTTATTTTGATTTTCCGGGGGTGGGGGGAAACTCCCACAACTTTCCTGGCGTGAAAGAGATGTGGCTTTGAAATGTACCTCAAAGGTTGTTCCCTCACCACCGTTCAAGACACGAATCACGTCTCTAACCCTAAACGCCACTGAGGTGACAAGCAACCAGGCAGAGACTTCAAGGAAAACACCAGCCTAAAGGTCTCAAATCACAGCGTTGCGTCCACACAGGATGGGGTCGAGTGGACCAGAAACTTAGCAACTAGTTGACAGGTTGTTAAGTAATGAAGCACCAGTTTAGGCACGCTCTGAACTGCTATGGAAACACAAAAGGTACATTAGGAAGAAGCCAAGCGAGCTGCGCAGAGCCCTTAGGCAAAGGCGCTTGCCCGTCATTTTCCTCTCCATTGTTATTATAATTACCATCATCATCATCATCACCAACAACAACATCGTGCCGTTACTACGGCTACAATGAGCCGCAGCGACAAGGAAGGGGAGGGGGGGGGAGAAAAAAAAAAAAAGGAAAAAAAGGCAACCTACCACACAAAGATTCATCCCTCCGGATGCAAAATAAAGAGGGACTTCGGTGCTCGACTCCGGTAGCAGGTCCCAGCTCTCCCCACCGCCCCCCAGCAACCCTCTCCTGATTCAATCCCACATATCTCACATTCAGGCTTCAATGCAGAATGTGAAAAACAATAAAAGCTCGGGAAGTCTTACCAAATCTTAATACATGTGTGGTTCCTTGAGAATATCCAATCCACAGGAAGCAAAGGAGGACTCTAACTGTGCATCCGAAGACTGAATTAGTTAGAATAGGGGAAATAATCTTCATGATGTTCCGATGCACACACGCTGCCTTGCTTCCCCCTTCTAAGCCGTCAGGTTTCCCGGTAGGGTGAGAACGAAGATATGCAAACTGGTGGCCCCCAGACACGATCACGGCATGGTCACAGAGAGAGGAGAGTCTACGCTTCCCAAACCCATTAGCAATCCCTGCATGTTCTTCATTCACTGCGCCAAGGAGCAACCTTCAACTGCAAGGAATGGTGGGACATCCATGTTAGTCGGGGGGGAGAATCCTTGAGAAATCCAAACACACACAATGTCCAGCCGAGTAAAACCTGGGAGGCAAGAAAGGAAGAAAAAAAATAATCAATATGTAATCCAGCAGGAGAAGCCGCGGAGGGACCGGCACGGAGCGGGGGAGTCACGGAGCAGCCGCCGCTCCCCGGCGAAGCTTGTGCCGTGCTCCCATTCTGCTGCACTGCCGCACAGCTCCTGACGCCAAGCCAAGATTAAGTGAGAGAAATTGAGATGGCTCTTCTCTTCTTAAGGCTGCCTGCCAGACACAGCCTTTCCAATCGCGGTTATGCAACCCAGCCGATCGCCTCGCCTTATCGGAGGAGAAAGCAGCCCGGCTTTATTTACAGGCTTCGCCGTGCTGTTAGGATTTGGGTTGCTCCGAACGATAGCTATAAGGGGCTGGAGCGGGGAGGGACGGCTGGCGGGTTGGTGGGGGGGTAGGTGGGGGGATGGTTCGGGGTGCTACAGGGGAAAGGGCTGTGTAAAAATCAATTCATGCATTTTAATAGCTGACTGCGCGGAAATCGCTCAGCTTTGGAGTTGTGAAAGCGAAGGCTGACAATAAAGTCGTGCGGGTTAGCAGAGGACCGTTTCGGCTAAAAACAATAAATAAAAATACCCCACGGTGTTTGCATCGACTCGCGGTGATGCATGGAATAATGAACTGCACGGGCTTGTACCTGCCTGTCCTTAGGAACTTGCTCCAGAGCCAGTGATCCCGGCGCACCAGCCTGCTTTTGCAAGATCCAGAGGAACGACAGCGCTAGCAGAGCCTTGTTGAATGCACGGACCTGTTCCACTCAACTTGCTTGGAATTGCCAGCGCTGCTCACCAGGCAGTAACTCGGAGATGCACTAGTTCTATGTTTTGCACTTTATTCTGCCACTCTCTGGTTTTGCACTCTGGTTTCCCTTCACTCTAGTATTATGGAAATATTGCTGTTCCTCCTTGGACTCCCTGTAGTTTGTCATTTTGGAGCCCTCGGTGAGAACAATAGCACTTCCCAGTTTGATAATGGGATGCTGAGTTTGTATCTGCAAATGCAGCCACAGACTTCTGTCTTTTGGCCAGGTGTTCTGAAGAAGATAAACTCATTCTGTGGACTACTGTGGATTACCCTTGGAAATACAATTAGCTGTGTGCCTGCATCCATTAAAATACATTGAACAAGGACTGTCAGACTTTGAAATCTAAGAGAAGCTTTCACCAAACCTCCTTAAGCTTTACGACAAACATTAAAAGGTAATTCCTTGATTCCCTACCAGGAAAATGAATTTGGTTTATGCTACGTTCTGCCTACAGACATCTGACTCCCTCCCTGCCTTTCCTTACCAAAGAAAATATCACTGAGAGACCTCCCCCACAGATACATCCAGATGAACACAGAATAAACCTGCTTTTACAGAAATAAATCCCAGGGATGCCAGGATAATGAGGACACAGAGCGGAATCTATCAGTAGAGCACGGCAGAGGTGAGTTATATTTTTTTCTTTAACTAACCCCTGTGTATGGTAGGTACTCAAATAATTAAAAGCAGCATTGAAATTATAACCTGTAATGTTGGTACTCTCTGTCCCTAACTTTTTATCACGATGGCTCACTGATCTCCCTCTGCACTCATTTACTTAAAACACTGTGAAATGGTGATGAGAAGAAGTGTACATTCTGCTGGGGGATTATTAACCATAATCGATTTCCACACACACACACAAATGCACCCCACCCCCTCTTAAGATGGAGGCATAACCGCAGTGTCAAAAATAAGTATCATGAATGGCTAGTTCTGCAGTCTAGCAGGGAATTCAGTCAGACGGTTTGACTAGTGGAGCACTTTAAGAAGAACACCTAGCGCTAAAAGCAAGGATATCTAGCGACTCCTTCAGTCCGCACTTAGAATATCTCTCCCGAAAATGCAAACAGAAGCTTGTTCTTGTATCTCCCGTTTATTTTATCCTCTCTACTCAGCTGTGTTCTGTCTTAGTCCCAGGAGAAATAAAAATGAGCCACAAGAATACTGCAAACTTTCAGCTTTCTTTGCTTCCCTCCTCTTTTCCTTGGTATTGCTGAAACAAAGACCATTGAGATACTCATTTTGGTGAATCTTCAGATGTAGCTTCCTGCCTAAATGCTTTGGGTTTGTTGTTGAGGGATTTTTTTGTTGTTGTTTTTATTGTCTGTGTGCTTTGGGTTTTTGGGTTTGTTTGGGTTTGGTTTTAGGAGGGTTTGGTGTTGGGAGTTTTGTTGTTGTTTGGTTGCCAGGCTTTGTTTCTTTGTGGTTTGGTTTTTTTTGGTGTTTTGTTTGTTTGTTTTTTAACTTTTGTTAAGCAGTTTTGAAAATATTATATTGGTGGTCAACTTCATCACATTAGATGAAGACAACAACTGAGTCTGATTTCCTAAGGTCTTTCTGAAACAAAAAAAACACAGCTACCTGTAATCTCAGCCCAGCACAGCTCCTAACCCACCGAATCATCAAACTTGTGATTACTTCCTCTCACCATTCCACATTTAGCAGTGCTAAATACTATTACATATTTAGCAATATTTAGCCAGGTTCCCTTCCCGTCGTGCCAACACACCCCGGAGCCACCTCCGGCCTCGGTACGGAGGACAGAGTCCAGCCCCGGCACTTCAGCACCACGGAGAGCGCTCGGCCCCAGCCGGCCGCCGGCGGCCACCAGCAGCCACCTCCAGTGGCCTGAGGCCGGGTTTATCCCTTCCGGTCCCTGAAGAGCACAGAAAGGGAATTGGGATCTTTTATCGGCTTCCTTAAGGACACATATTCCACCCTCTGTTGCGGTAGCTGGCCAGCTGCTCTAGGGCGCATATGGGTTCAGCAGGAGCAGAGCTCTCCTCCTCATCTGCTATCAGGCATCTCTCAGTGCTCTGTGGTAACATCCCTCCCCTTGCCACCTCCTTCCACACCTGAGCTCCCACCTTGAACGGAAATCATAGTTAATCCAGAATTATTTTCGAGAGGATATCAGTTCCTCATCAGAAGCAAATCTTGTGAGGCATCAGAGGTTTAGGATTCACTGAAGATCACTTATAGACCATACAATTAACTACAGCCTCAGACTGCACCACCCTAGACTCCTTTTCTGTTAATTGGCCTTTATCTTCATTTCTCCTTCGGAGGGAGGAAGGATAACCTTTTAAAAAGATACTTTTCTGCCCTCCAGAGTTATTTCAATATGAAGCAAGTGAATGTTCTTAGCACCTTTCATATTTCCTTCCCTGTGAGATGTACAGTTCAATAGTTTGGAAATGCCTAATAACATGTTAAACTGGAGAAGCTGATCTTGTGCTTTGGAGGCTTCTCACCACTGCTAGACAGCTCTCTTCAGAGAAGAGGCACTCTGAAATTACCCTCCACACTTCAGTGATCAGCAGCTGGGAAACCTACAGCTCTTTGGATATAGGTTTTGATTCGGGTTGGTCATCTGTTGTAGACATGGTGGTAACACATCTTTAATGTGCAAGGACAACGTTCAAGTGAAGCTGATATGAAAAACAGTACTCCAGCTGCAGACAGGAGAAGAATAGACAACCTGAGGCCTTTAAATCTTCCCTGGGTAATAAAAGCCTCCCACACCTTTAGGTATGTGTCAAGTATAAATGGTGATCTTATGTACATGATGTTTCACTTGGAAAGGGGAGAGATGTGATTCTAATTACCTTATTGTATCAGGTGCCTTTCCCCCCCCCAGATCTTATTTTTATGTGCTATTACCATAATAAAAGTTAACCCAGCTAGCTGCCACCTACTGGGATGGAGTTTTGCCATATTGCTTTAAAAAGGGAACGACTTTCATTTTCAGGTCATAGCTGTGTCTCCAAGAACCGATTGTAAGATTTTTATATCACTTAACCTACTGTTTTGTCCTCTTTCTACCAGAACTGATACAAACATACTGTGTATAACAGTCCCCAAAGCTTCGCTTCTCAGACATTTTGGGGTGAATCCTGGCAAAGGTTCAGCTTCACATGCCACCACAGTCCTGCTGCTGTTGCAGTCTGCTGTGAGGGGAGCCGTAGCTCACTGCCACACCTGACCAGCATCTCCAGGTCTCCAGAAACCAGCACTGCAGCTTTGCTAACCGGGCAGGAACAAGTCCTCCCTTGTGAAACTCTTTGCCAAAACACTCCGATCACTGTTGATACTATCATTCAAAAGCACACTGCGGCCGCTCGCACATCACTCCCCCCAGCTCTGCAAACCATAGGTTCTCCCTCTGCCTGGTAAGAGCTCAGGCCAAATTTACAACCCAGTTTCTGCTGTGTCGATGATTAATGACATTTTAAGATGGTAATTAATTTTTAGCTAATGGAAAGACATGTCTTTTAATTAACGAGCTGCGAATGCAATAGCCTTACTCGTTCAGACACTTTTGAGCACCACAGCAGTGCACCTTCTCATCAGGTTACAAGCAGCAAGAGCAAACATTTATGGCATTATCTACAGAGCAGCCTTTCGCCCCTGCAGTTTGCTTTGGGGCTAGGGAAGCTGTGAAGGATCTGGGGAGGGGAAAGAGGATGTTTAATGATTTCCATACTCTACCCCTAAAAAGTTTCTAAGCAAAGCGTGAGGGGAGGTTTTCGTTATCATGTTTTCATTGCTTCCCAGGGCCCACAGGGCTCTTGCCTCCGCTCCGCAGTCAGGGATGTCTGTTCCTCTGCACAGTGTCAGTGCCCCAGGGCGGAGGCTTCCCAAAGAATGCTCGGCTTGTTCAGAAATAAAGGGCAGGAGCGCTGCCAAGCCGAAGCGGGGACTGGCTGCGGCTGCCGGGAGCAGAAGACCTCAGGGGAGTAGAGACCGTTGTCCATTTACAACTCCAGCGAAGTTCGAGACCGTTGCTCCCCCAGGAGAGCGAGAGGCACATCCTCAAGGTTGCCGGCCTGGGGGCAGCGCTTCGGCTGCCTGGGGCAGTTGGGGACTACCTCTGACGCCGGAAGGCTGGCATCGAGGGTGAGAAATCTTCGCTGCCTGGCCTCTCGCCCCTGCTTCCCACCCTTCCACCTGCAGCGTGGAGACAGCGACGGTTCTGATGGTGCGGAGCAAGGTGGGAAAGAAGGCGACCGGTTTGCCAACTCACGGGAAGAACAGAGCCGGGCGGCAGTAACCCTGGGACCCCGGGAGAAGGCAAATCGCCCTCTGTTGCTCTCGCCGAGACGCGGACGCGGTGCATCCCCCCCGCTCCATTCCCCGCTTCCCGACGCTATCTCCCGCAGCCCCTCACTTGCATGCAAACCCCTCCGGCCGTGCCGCGAGCCGGAGACCCCGGGACATCCTCCTACCTTGAGCTGCGGGCGGGGAAGCTGGGAGGGCGAGGAAGGCGGAGGGAGAGGAAGGCGGAGGCTAGGGGGGGGGTGGGAGGGGGGAAGGAGAGGAAGGGCGGTGGCAGGACGCCGGGGACTGCCCTGGCTGCGCTGCAGCCGCCGTCCGGACACCACTGACAGCGGCGGCGGCTAAACGAGGGAGGGAGGGAAGCGGGGTGGGATGGAGGAAGGGACGGAAGGAGGGGATGGAGGGAGGGATGGAGGGAAGGAGTGAGATCCGCCTCCCGTCGGGAGCGTTGCACAGCGTCCTTTAAAGGAGCCGAAACCCTCTTTCCACGCCGCCCAACCTCCTACTCGGGGTCTCCGAGCCCGTTTTGTAATCACGGAAGGGAATTTGGGGGTGAAGGGCTGGACTGTGCCTCCTGCAAACCGTCGCTCAGTGACCCCCACCCTTCTCCGCTTGGCCCCGTGGGTGCTTCCCGGCTCCTTCCTCAGGCTGGAGTCCTGGCCCTGTTCCTTCCCGGCACTTGCAGAGAAGGAGCTCCAGCACTTTCCGCTCCACATCCCCCCCCCCCCAAAGCTAGAATGGGGTCCGTGAGGGAGGAGAAACCTCGTGTGAGGGCGAGCGAGGAGGGAAAGCCCTCTCCGTAGGAGCCGCGACCACCTCTATGTCCCCACTCTCTACTCCTAAGCAGCAGCCAGCACTGCGTGAGGGAGACTGACTGTAAAGCCAAGGCCTCCCATACGAGCCGGGGTGCGAAATGCAGCCTTCTGCTCTTGTTTTTGCTTCTCTCCCCTGCACAGGCACCCGTCTCTTCTCCCCTGCTCTCCATTTCGTTCGGCTCGGATTTGCTTAGTACCTGGGCAAGATTTCCCACCACCTCACTACCGCCACCGCCTCCCCGAGGTTTCCTCCCCGAGCAGACAGGCTCTGCCGCTTTGCCCGGAGAATCCTCGTCCCTTCGCTCTTCCCTCTCGGCAATCTCCCGTTCCCGCATCCGCGGGGCAGCGCTACCCGCACCCCGCAAGGAGTGATCAGAGGTTGTCCAGACTGGGGAGCCCTGGATATGGGAAGCTGGGGGCGGGAGGGAGCGGAGGCTGGAAGACATAGAGCTGGGAAGGGGCCGGGGGGAGGGGGGGGTTGTTGGTGACTGAGGAGCTGCTGTAATGAAGCGAACAGCGGAGTTGTTGTGCGGAGGCAATAAATAGTCAATGATGCCATTGTGGGGCCGAGCGCAGGCGGCACAGACCACGACGGGCATGTCGCGATTGGGCTCGGCCCGCTGTGACTTGCAGCTTAATCGGCCCCTCAGAGCTCAGCCCTGATTCCCCGCAGCGCTCTGCCATGGCCGGCAGCACATTCATTAGACGGTTAACTGCCCTGAAGCTGGCACGGAGACAGCTCCGGGAATAGCCAAACGCCGGTAACGCCAAGCGCTCGGTGCCCACCTGAGGAGGTGGCAGGGGCTGGGGGGAAGGCACCGCACCGGGAGTACGCGGGGGGCTGCTGGGAGACCGAGCAGAAGGCTGAGTGCAGGGAGAGGCGAGCTGCAGGAGGGGAGGGAACCGAGGGAATCGACACTGGGGTGACCAAGGGATCGCCACCATCTCCAGGAGGAGAAAAGGATTAACGCTGCGGGTAGGAAGGGGCAGAGAGGGACTGAGGTGGAATGGGCAAATAATAGTGCAAGTGCACAAGCAGAGGTAGGTAAACAGGGCACAGCTGAGTAACCAGTTCGCAAGTGTGCAAGTAACTCACAAGCACAGGTATGCAAAAACAGTTCACAGGCACAAACATGAGAAGTTCCCAAGCGTGCAAGCAGCTCCTCTCCTCACTGACAGATTGCCCAGGGAGGTTGTGGATGCCCTGGAGCTGTTGAAGGCCAGACTGGATGGAGCCTTGAGCAACCTGGTGTGATGGAAGGTGTCCCTGTCCATGGTAGGGGAGTTGGAACTGAATGATCCTAGCAGGCACCTTCCGACCCATTTTAGGATTCTGTGACAGCGTTCGGCTGCAGTGACAGCTCAGAGTTTTCTGTTCAGAGCACACAGAACAAGGTAAACACAATCTGTGGCTCAAAGGTGTCTTTCTAAGAGGAAATGAAAGAAGGTGGGGGGAGAAGTGTGGGGGGGGGAGAGGGTGGGGGGATTTTGGTCTCCAGTCTGGTTCTGTTACTGCAGATGGATTGTGCAGTAGCCTCGTGTAATCATTCTACCTCCACTTTCCTTTTCCCCTCTTGCCTGGGCTACATTTCTGTCCAGTACTGGAACCCTCAATGCTTCCTCAGTGAGCAACAGTTTATACAGAATCAAGCCCTTCCCCTTGCTCAGGCAGGAAAGAGGTTCCCAGTGTCACCAGTGCTGTTATCAACAAGTATCACTTGGGCTATTTAGGGACTTCGAATATGTCTCATTATTACTTGAAGAAGAAAGTTGGAGCAGGAAAGTTGGAAGATGCACAAGATCACACTGCAAGTCAGTGACACAAATGGGAGGATGCTGTGGGATCTGTGTTTTCCAGGCAGGCAGAGAAGGAGGGAGGAAGGTTGAAACAGGAGGAAGGGTGGAAGACAGGAAGGAAGGGAGGGAGGGAGAGAGGAGGGGAGGAAGGAATAGAGGGAGGGAGGAAAGTAAGAAGGAAGGGAGGGAGGAAGGGAGAGAGAAAGGGAGAGAGGGAAGGAGGAAGGAAGGAAGGAGCAGACAGAATGACAGGGCCTGTATAGTGTTTGAATCGCTTTGAGGTAAGCGAATTTCCCCTACAGCAAGCCCACACTCCTCTACTTTGAAATGCTGCAGGCTAGACAAAGAGTATTTGGCCCATTTCAGGGGAGGCAAGGAAACTGCTCCACTACTCAAACCTAAGCATTTGACAGCCACGGAAAAACATCTCTAGTAAGTGAAAATAATCCCTGGGGCACATTCCTCTACAATGTGCATTTTATGTAGATAGGAAGTCACTGCCCTGGCATTATATCAGAAACTGGAGTAAGGATCTACTTCATCAGTGATAACCATAACTGGAATAATGGAGACACAGAGAGTATGTAAAGATTAACACCTTCATTACATAATTCACACTCTTAGTGATCCTCTACTTTTCACATTTGAAGCCTTTGCAAGCACTTTTGCTTCCTTAGTTTCTTCGCCATTTCATTCATTTGCTGGCAAGGAGCAGGAAGTTTCACTTCAGCCTCAGTTTTTAGCAGAACAAAAGCCTTAGTTTCTGTGAGAACAGCTTAATCACTGGAGTCAGCACAGCTTGGATATATCTTAAATACGTTGTCAAATTAGGATCTGGCTTGGAGAGACCATTTAAAGCTGTCCAAGGACCTTCCTTCTCTGGAGAGTATGCTTAGTACCCATACGTGGGCTAAGAAATGATGATGACATTTCAGTGATGAAGACTGCTTAATGTCCTGGGTTTGGACAGCCCTGAAAATTATCTTGATAGCTTAATTGCAATATATTGTTGAAATCCATGGTCCATGAAAATCCTCTAGAAGTGAAGGGGACAAGGGAGGGCTTATTTTTCATTATCTGAGATTGCTGAAACTGGAATTTTAACGTCGTTGTGAGAAGAAAGGCTGTTGGATACCCCACTGTGAGAGAAAGGGCGAGTGAGAGACAATGGAACCCGGGCTGTGAAGAGCAGAACTTTAACCTGAAACTGAAACAGAAACTGAAAATCAGGAAGGATGAGAGAAACCAGAAAGTGTTCCTGAGTTGCCAGGCCCCTTGCTGGCAGGAAAGGAGGACCTGGAGGTAAGTGTCAGAAAGGAAATAAAATATTTTATACTTATTGATGTCGCTGGAAAGCTGAGAGGAGACCTTGCACTGGGACAGCTGCCAGGAGGAGTGAAGTCTTTCTGGGGATGAAAAGGAGCACACAGACTATTCTTGGGTAGCCCAGAAGAGTTTGATTTTCCTGATCACTACGTATAATGCAAAGCAACTTCAGGAAAGCATTTCAAACCTCACTGCCTGCAGCCGTCTCATTCATTAGAATATTACTCCTGGTTTGGCCTCTTTCTATGTCCATAAATGATAAGCACTGAGGTCTTGAGAGCACAGAGGATCAGCTTTAGTCATTCTTTATCAAAACCAGGGTCCAGACTAAAAAGCAGCTGAGAAACTTTCCACTCTCCTAAGTTTACTGGAAAAAAGAAAACCAGACTGAACAGATCAGTGTGTATTTCAGTGAGTATTTTCCTCTCCTAACAGGTTAAAAGGCACTAACTGGTATCTCTTGATACAAAAGAGAGGAGATGTATCTCTTTCTCAAACTTAGCATTCCCTTTAAGAAGTCCTTCAAGAAGGATATCTAAATCAAATGGAAATTCTGATCTCAACAGGATGAGTTTACAATGAGCAGTGAGAAGCAGACAAGCCCATCAGATCAAGACTTAATTTGAAGTCAAATGCTTTGCTGTTTTTGTTTCTTCTTTCAGACTTGACAAGAAGCCAGGAAGGAAGGACTGGAATTGATGACATTCTCATTTTTCATGTTTTATTAACCAGGCTTCTACAACTGGAAAACAACAACCACCACCCAAAAAGAAAGAAAAAAAAGGTATGGGGAAATTCTACAAACTATTGGGGAGGGAATTGAGACAAAGCACACAGAAAATCAAGCTCTTGCTAACAATAACCTCTTATACATGTGACTGCAGCTTAAATAGCTGCACCACCCAGGATCAAGCCCTGGATTTCCACTTTTAAGCAGATATGAGAGCATTTTCATGAGTTATAAGAACATTTTAATGTAACTCCCTGCATTTTACAGTAGATAGCACTGTGAGTCAGATGATTAAATGAAATTCACAACTTGGAGCAGTAAGTTGTTTTTTTTTCTCCCAGGTCTCACAGACATAAAGAGTGGAGCTAATAATGTCAGGTAGTCTTCTCCATAGCAGGTAAAAGGTGTCTTGCACCTCTCCAATCAATTGGTCTGTAACACTCACAGGAGCAGAACAGAATTGGATTAAATCACTTAGGTGATGCCTGAAATCTGAGGCATCTCTTGGCCATAGAGATGAAGTGCTAAAGAATCACAGAACCATAGAATCATTAATACTTGAGTATTCTAAGATACTCAAGTCCAACCTTCTACTCAACACCTCCATGACTACTCGACCATGCCCCAAAGTGCCACAGCTACTGATTCTCTGAACACCTCCAGGGATGGTGACTCCCCCACCTCCCTGGCAGCCTGTTCCACTGCTCCAGTGTTATTTTCACTTCATTGGGGGAAAAAAGTTAACTTCAGCAGCAAAAGCTAAAACCACTCCTTCATTCTCACAATTTTTGCTCATTTGCAGATTATTTTTATTTCTTCTGCCACACATTTGATTGTTCAGGTCCATTTCCCTTTCTGTAAGTGGCCTTTCATATCTTAGTCCCTGGCTTTTAAATGCTAAAGATGCAGATTGTGAATAAATATTCCTGAGGGAACAGAGATAAATGCACACTAAACTAATGCTGTGTCTCCTTCCAAATTTATCCCTACATCTCAGGAGATAAACAGCTAATATATTAGCCCACGAAGAGTTTGATTAAATGAAGGTTTCCTCTTATTCTGTGAGATAGTAATAAGGAAGTAATAAGAAATAAGTAATAAATTTTAGTAATGTACCTGGGGCTGGGTTGTCAGCAAAGAGAGATGAATAAGAGTTGCTTGTTTTCCATAACCAGAGCTGTGAAACTTTGCATTTTATCTGTGGGCTTGGAAATAAATGTCAGGGAAGAGATTTCCCTGACAGCCCCACAGCAGGTAAGAGGTTAGAAGGAGATGTTTTTCAGTGCAGCAGTATTTCAAAGAGGTGCACATCCACCATCTTCCTGATTTGCATTGCTGTTGAGCTTCTCATATTCAATATACTCTAAGAATTTTCAGCCACTTTGAGACTGGGAGAAGATAAAAAAAAAATGCCAAGAATCTAACCCAAAGCAAAATTCCTTACACCACTGATCAGAGTCATCCCTCCTTTGAGTCAGCAGAACACAAACAGCACTTGCTAGATCGCCAGTTGAATCATGTCTCATCGGTGAACTGAAACCCTCCTCAAACTGCAGCAGCAGCAGCATGACCAAGCAGGACTAGAGGGGTGGTTGCCCCCTGTAGTCAGCACTGCTGCAGCTGCACCTTGAGTAATGGGTTCAGTTTTAGGGCCCTTGCTCCAAGAAGGACATTGAGGTGCTGGATTGTGCCCAGAGCAGGGCAATGAAGCTGGGGAAGGGTCTGGAGAACAGGGCTGGTGAGGAGCAGCTGAGGGAGCTGGGGGTGTTCCGTCTGGAGAAGAGGAGGCTGATGGGAGACCTAATTGCTGTCTACAGCTCCCTGGAAGAAGTTTGTAGAGAAGTGGGTGCTGGTCACAGCTGATAAGAGAAAACAGCCTCAAATTGCACCATGGGAGGTTTAAGTTAGACATTAAGAAAAACTTCTATACCAAAAGGGTTCTCAAAGGCTGGAGCAGGCTGCCCAGGGAAGTGGCTGAAGTCACTGGAGGCGTTTAAAAGCCATCCAGATATGGTGCTCAAGGATATGGTGTAGCAGTGGCCTTGGTAGAGTGAGCTAATGGTTGAACTTGATGATCTGAAAGGTCTTTCCCAACCACAGTGATCCTGTGATTCTGTGAAGTTTTCAGTGTTGAGCATCCGAAGTTAAGTGGATGAGTCCCAGGAACACAGCCTAACCTCTCTGAAGGTTTGTTAGCGCATCAAGTCCTTGGATATTTTGGCTGTCAGTGTCTAACCCCCTTATTAAAATGCACACAGATTGCTGTACTTCAAAGCTTCAGAACTTGCTCATAGTTGAGTAATCCTGACAGTGACAATAAGAGTCTTCATCACCATCATGCTGCCCACCACAGCCATGCTCCAACATGCAGTCAAAACAGCCTCATCCTTTCACAGTGGTTAAGCTCTTGTAAATCACTTTGAACTCAACTTCTGGAACAAGACCTCTCCAAATTTAGACATCAGCACCCAAAATAGTTGTCTAGACTCCTTTACTGCCAGTCAAAAAAGAGCAGGCTTTCTTATAGTGAGTTGCATCCAACCCATTTACTCAGCTGCCGTAGGATGAGGCAACTGAAAATAGGTCTTCAAGTAGAGACTGACTGCAACAAAGAGTTCTGCTTTTTTGAATGATTAAGCAAGTGGGAGGCTTTAATGTGAAAATGAAATTTAAATCATGGAATGAGAGTTGGTTTGGGTTGGTTTTCTGATCATACATCCCGTGGTTCCATGGTTTTCTACTGCCATAAATGTATGTGAACACAATGTGTGTAAGAGAGGGTCTCTTTACTTCCTTCCCACATTGGAAAGGGCAGTGTGTAATATGGGAATTCCATCCCAGCTGGATCCTGGAACAGGGTATAGAAAAGAACCACTTTTTGTATGAATCACTCACAGTCATTCTGTACTATAGGTCATCTTCTCCTATTCCTTATTTTCTTGGTACTGCCTTCCAAAGAACACCCTGGAGGTGCCCAAGGCCAGGCTGGATGAGGCCTTGAGCAGCCTGGGCCAGCAGGAGCTGTCCCTGCCCACAGCAGGGGGGTTGGCACTGGATAATCTCTAAGGTCCTTTCCAACCTTAACCCTCCTACAAATCTGTAAATACCTAAAACTCTCCTGGTTGATACTCATCACAATTGCTTCTGTTAAGGTCTCAGTGCAGTCTAACTGGAAAGTCTGCTCTACAGGTCACACAACGGCAAAAAATGTGTTGTCACCCAGCTTTGAGCCAGTGCAGGACTGGTTCTTATGTTTGCAAGCATGCAGGCACAGGAGAAGAGCACCACACCACCTCAGCTCACTGACAGAGCCTGTAGTCCACTAATGGAGATGTCTAATGAGAAACCATCAGAATCAGAATTAATCAGGTTGGAAAAGACCTTCAAGATCATCGAGTCCAACCTATCATCTAACACCTTCTGATTAACTAAACCATGGCACTAAGTGCCTCATGCAGCCTCCTCTTAAACACCTCCAAGGAAGGGGACTCCACCACCTCCCTGGGCAGCCCATTCCAATGCCAATCACTCTTTCTGCCAACAACTTCCTCCTAACATCCAGCCTAGACCTCCCCCGGCACAACTTGAGACTGTGTCCTCTTGTTCTGTCACTGGGTGCCTGGCAGAAGAGACCAACCCCAGTTGGCTACAACCTCCCTTCAGGTAGCTGTAGAGAGCAATGAGGTCTGTCCTGAGCCTCCTTTTTTCCAGGCTGCACACCCCCAGCTCCTTCAGCCACTACTCATAGGGCTGTGCTCCAGGCCCCTCCCCAGCCTTACTGCCCTTCTCTGGACACCTTCCAGCACCTCAACATCTCTCTGGAATTGAGGGGCCCAGAACTGGACACAGCACTCAAGGTGTGGCCTGACCAGTGCTGAGTACAGGGGCAGAAGAAACTCCCTTGTCCTGCTGGCCACACTATTCCTGAACAAGCTGAGAACAGAAAGTAGGCATCACTCTGAATTCCACAGAAGTTTCAGGTTCTACTTTCTTCAGAATTTATTGTGGCACTTTGCAAGGGTGCTTGGGTTGTCTTAATGATGTTTGATTGATTGATTGCAGAAATTACAGCTACAATAGCTTTATGAATGTAAACAGCTAGATACACTTTAGCTGAAATGTCTGTCAAAGTTCCCTGCACAAGATAAATAACCTTACACCCAGCAATGTTTAAGGACTAGAGTGCAAAGTGCTGTGCTGAAATCACTTCATTTTATTTCCTTTGCAGACACTTTTCCTTCCAACAAGCAGTAACCCCCAGGTGAATCATTCTGGTCCATCAGACCTAACAGGTCTTTCAGATACCCTCTCCCTGGAGATGTTCAAGCCAAGTTGGATGAGGCCTTGAGCAACCTGCTCTAGTGGGAGATGTCCCTGCTCATGGCAGCGGAGTTGGATCTGAATGACTTTGAAGGTCCCCTCTAGCCCAAACTGTTCCATGAATCTGTGATTTTCTCCCGGAGGAGAAATCACTGCCAGGGAATCTGATCTCTTGATGCTTCATTACCCCTCCAACAGCAACGGTCACCTGTACCTTCAAGTTTGACTGCATCAAGAGAAGCTGTCTATAGAGGTGATAGAAAGAGAATCTGCTTGACTGGAGTGGCACCTTGCTGGAACTTTCTCTCTTCAAGTGTTTTAAAGCAGTAACAGTCAAGGGGCTCCTCAGTGTTCGTGTCTGATGGTGCTCTGGCACTGACAAAGCCTTTTGGGAAAGGGGTTCTCAGGTTCAAAGACTAAGTGCAGGTTGAACCAATTTCTTCTCATTTCATGGCACTTTTTGGTTTCTCTTGCTTTTAAATAAGCCTTAGAACTTTGGGTGTACCAGGGTAAGTGCTCTGTGGCAATGCCACTTGTACTCCAGAATCACCCTCGCATTGAACTGTCACAGTCTGCATCCTGCTGGAGTACCTCAACGCTGGATGATTTATTATTATTTTTAATAATGTTCAAAACTGTTTTGTTGGGAGGATTTCCCAAGCTGCCCAGGATCTATACTGGATAATCAGGTAAATGATCCATGAAACTGTGAGGAGGTGGGAGGAAAGTGGACAGAATACTGATGACTTCTGCTCTCAGAAACACTTCACGGGTGATGCAAAGAGCTGAACCTCAGAGTGTCTGTGCTCACAGCTCATTTGTGACTTTTTTCTTACATTTTGTTTTGTTTTTTAACTAAAACCAACTTCTCCAACAGCATCTGCAAGCATGTCATGAATCAGTCTTGACACACAGAGAGAAACCTTTCATTGCTGTGCCACACAGGACTGGCTGGCTAAAGAATTGTTGCAATTTCTCTCTAATAACAGTTAGGACAAAGCTGAGGAATCCCTAATAAACACAGAGATATAGACATAGATATGATATTGAGATAGAGATAGAGATAGTGACATAGACATGATAGAGATATAGATACATAGATATAGAGATAGGGATAGAAATAGAGACAGAGTCATAGATATGATAGAGATATAGATACATAGAGATAGAAATAGAGATAGAGATAGTGACACAGATATGATAGAGACAGAGATGGGACATAGATATAGAGACATAGATATATAGAGCTAGAGATACAATATATAGATATACACAGATATAGAGATAGAGACAGAGATATAGACATAGATATATCAATATAGATACATAGATAGATATAGATATATAGAGCTAGAGATATGATATAGATTCAGATGATACATAGATAGCTATGATATAGATAAGATATAGATATATAGATATAAACAATTGTTTTTCAGTAAGCTGCAGGTGGACTTCAGGACTAAAAGTAGAAGCCAAATCACCATCAAGTTAAAATCACAGCTACTGAGCTTTTAAACATTGCCATAAGTTTATCTACAGATTGGAATGTGCTGTTGAACCACGAGAGACACCAGTATAAAAACAAGTGCTGATCTCCATTCATATTCTACCCTCAAATCATTTCAGTGCACATAGATGAGGTGAGAATACAGAAAAGATCCACAAAGCTTTCAATAATGCCAAGGAGGCATGAAAAAAAACTTCTAAATACCGTATGAATATGAGACAAGAAATAGAGAACTGAAACAAAGGCAGGATTTAAAGGGGGGAAAAAATCCCAAGCAAGCTGAAATTGCTGCTCAGTAGAAAGCCGTGGATTTGGTTTCTCAAAGTACAATATAGCTGGAATCAAATTAAAAAGAAAATAAAAGAGGGAGACAGAGGAAACTGAAGAAGGAAAAGGATGATCAACAACCCAGATGTAGTCACACAGACTGATGTTTCACTCAAAAATGCTCTTACAGAGGAAGAATCACAAACACTCTTGATAACACCCCAGAAGTCAATGCCAGAGCCTTGAGCAAGGTTCTCACGCTCAATGTAGCTGCCAGGCCAAGGACAGGAGCCCCCCAAAGTGCATTCTCCCAGCAGTCAGGTCTGTGAACACACAGCTCTGTCAGAGCCAAGCTGACCTTCAATACAGACACCTCACTCTGGACTGAATATCAGGTACTAGGCTGAGGCAAAAACTCAGATTTAAAATGAACTAAGAACAGTTCAGGCTTTGATTCTTGTTTTTCAGACCTCCCAGGAAAGATGAAATGGTACAGGTAAGAAAAACAAGCAGTTAGGATTACTGAACCAAGAATGAATCATTGGTGTGGGAAGAACACAAATGGGAAGAAAAGGCTTCTAAAAAATATATATTTTGGTAGCACAAAGGCCAGAAGGGAAGAATTTTCCTCATGATGTCAAACATTAGGGGAAATAAAAGTCAAATGGTGAAAACCTCTCCAGTGTTTGGAGTGAAATGCCACTGCAGACAAAGTATGCTCTGATCCTTGCTGTCTGCTCTACTTACTGACTGGGTTTGTTGAGATGTAGCTGAGAACAAAATGAGAGAAGACAGGTAGTGGGCACTGACTCAATCCTTTAGTCCAGTCTGTATCCAGAACAAAAGCGAAACAGCAAAATAAATCCAAAGGAAATGTGGAAGGGAAGTTGTCCTCAGGAGGAGTGTATCATGAGCGAGGAGAAGAAGGACAGCAAGGTACAAACAGCCAAAGAGAAGTCTGCAAACTTCTGCTTCTGGTTGACTGAGGAGCACACACACAGGGCTCCAAGATGGGCAAGCTGGAGCTGTGCAGAGCTGTCTTCCTACTCATCCACTGCCGCTGGGAAGACAGAGCTAAGGGCCAGGCAGCATACGCTGAAAGACAGACTGACTTCAAGTCATTTTGAAGCCAAGACTGAACACAATTCATGTCCATTGCCATGTGGGTAACTGGCCTGAGGTGTGGTTTCTATCACCAGTCCTCTGAGAACATATTACTTGATGGGCCACACTCTTGACAAGTTTGGTAGCTCCTCAGCCTGTCCTTGAAATACTTATCCAAATTCTAGCACTATTTATCCAGCCAGTATTATCTAATATTGTTTATCTAAACTCTTCTGTCATCTATCCAAGGTCTAAAACTCTTTATCCGAATATTATCTAATAATATTTTCCCAAACTCCATAATTATTTATCCAGATACTATTATCTAATATTATTTATCTAAACTCTTCTGTCATTTATCCGAATTCTAATACTCTTTATCCAGATAATATTTAACATTGTTTACCCAAACCCTAATATTACTTACCCAGATATTATTATCTAACATTATTTATCTAAATTCTAACATTATTCAGTTTCTTCTCCTGGACTCCAGAAGATAATCTTTCCCCACGAGAACAGCTGAACTTTGGCATCATCTCCTGAGGGAAGCAGTGGAGTCCCCTTCACTGGGCAGTCTGACGATTCAGCTTGATGGTGCTGGGCCAGCTCACTTCAACATCACCTAGAGAGGTTGGACCAGATGATCCTTGGGGTCCCCTGGGATTCTGTGATTCCATGATTTTTTTGCCTTCTGCATAGTCCACCTGTAGGTGAGACTCAGTTCTTGTAAAAAACAGGAATGGCATCAAGCCTTTAGCACGGGTGGATAAAGCAGCTGATGAAACACCCCAAGCTGAAGAACAACAGAAATAAATCTGAAGGAGCAGCAGCCTGTGCATGTGGTGCAATTATGAACTATTCTCTTCTCATAATGGGCTCCAGCTGTGATTCTACATAAACTGGGAAGACAGGCAGCTAGTTTAAGAGCACTACACACCCAGGTCAGCACGGCTTTGGTATTCAGTGTTCAGTGCTAATAAGCACGCAGAAGCCACAGTGGAAAAGCTAAGTAACTGGACAGTATTGGGGATATTATGCTGTGAATGGAGAGGCATAGTAATTACGTAAGTTCAATTGATAAAGAATTAAAATTAATAGAAAAGAACAAGTAGTAGGTCCCTTTGGGCTTCCCATGTGAGAGAAAAGCTTTTGAGAAGTACACCGGGTTCATTAGACAAGAGAATGCAAGAGTGTGAGAGCCATATAGCCAGTGACAAGATATTAATTCTGAGATGATAATTACATTCAGAGTCAGTAGATCAAAGAGGAGCTGTGTAAACAAATCTGGTATGGCTCCCCTCTTTATAATAGCTCTGTCAAGATTAGTTATTGGCAAAATTCAGAGGTTTGAAAGTTCAGCAGTGAGACGCAGTGGAAATTTTAAAGGCTTGCCTGAACTTTACTTTCAAGCTCCAATGCAAAACCAAGGTGGATACTCCAGAAAGTGATTAGCCTTTGTTTCCATAGCCCCAGAGCCCAGAGAAGAGCCAAAGCTGCAGGAGTATTTTGTGTCCAGCAGACACCAAGTGGTCACTCTCTACAGAAGCCTGTTCTCCTCCTCTTGACTTAATCTCCAGGTGGCTCTCGCCCAGCTTCCCCTGGCCATCGTTCCCACCAACAAACCCCACCTCTTCTATTACTGTTGTCTGCCTTCTTGCCTTTCAAAAGGTTAAGATTTGATATGCTTTAGGAAATGCTGTTGGATGCAAACTTGAGCCTCAGCTCTCTGATCCAGTAAGTATTTTGATAGTCAAGGAAATAAATTGTTCTGTTTGTTTGTTTTAACATTTCCATTTCCCTGGCACAATTCCAGGCCATTTCCTCCCATTCTCTCTCTTGATACTAGGGAGAAGAGACCAATCCCCATCTCGCTACAACCTCCTTTCAGGGACTAGTGGATAGCAATGAGGTTTCCCCTCAGCCTCTTCTTCTCCAGTCTAAACAATGCTGGTTCCCTCAGCTGCTCCTCACCAGACCCTTCACCAGAACATCCTTTGGTTTAAACCAATAAAGAGATTGAAAGGAAAAACAACAGACAAAGAGGACATCTGAAGGTATGGCTGGCATTGTAGATGAGCAACAAACTGTTTGATGCTTGGGGGCAATTAAAACTAATCAAGTCTGCTTGCTGGCAAAGCCTGCACTGAAGAAGGAAATGAATGATAGGAGCTAGGTATAGCACTCCTGAAATGTAACTCTACTCTCTCCCAGGCACACACATATTTCACTTTCACACTGATGCACTGCACCAGTAGCTCCCAGCAGCAAATGACAGAGTGCATCTCATACAAACCAACTCAACTCTTCAGCTGTTCCCTCCCAAGGAGAGCCTGTGTAAATACTCCACCACTGTAAATCCAACAGCTAGCAAGGCAGCACCAGATGTAGATTTATCCTAGAAGATTTGATGTGTTTTGCAGCAGTGTGCCTCATAAAAACTGCAATAAATATGCTAATGTTTAATGTCTTTATACTTCAGTTTCACATTTTATCAACTTTTAAAACAAAGATTAAATGCATATGAATATGCTCCTCTTGGATATCACTTTCCAAAAGGTTCTAATAAGACTATTATGATTTTCATAAACAATGATTTTCTATTGAGGATTTGGAATGGCTGAGCCTCTGGTCACTAGATGCTCTTATCAAGGGACATTAGTGGAATCAGTTTGATATCAGGGTGTCACCTTCACTTTATAATCTTTTGGCAGTGGTGGTTATGGATCTTCCATAGGTAGGGTTGTATGAAGGCATTTGGCATTCAGGTTTGATGCTAAGAAATCCTGATTCAGAGGCAGAGGGCTAAAAAGTGACAGAACATATAACAGGGGTGGCAGGGTGATGAGCAGAGGTATTCTGTTTATCTTTCTAATTATCAGCTATCTAAGGAGATGAAGAGAACTCTGTTCTTGCAGGTCAACCAGGAGGCAAAGTATTAGAGGGATGTAATTAACAGAGGTGGCAGGGAATGTCTGGCATTACCTTCACAAATGTTACCTGTGAAGGCCAAACTTTGCTGCTGGGATGCCCACATGTTTGCAGCAGAAAGAGATGAAGTCTAATTTGCATATCTATTATGTATCACATTCAATAAGAAGTCAGTCTCAGGCTGTCTGCTTGCATGTCTCAAGCCTTGGCAAAGGAGTGGAAATTGTTGAATTCGATCACCAGTAATAAAATCAAGGACCAGGGACCTCATGTTGCTGGGTTTACAGGAGGAGCACACATGGAACCAAATGATACTGGTACAGATGGCAGCATCAGGGAGGCTGTAGCCAGGTGGGGTTGGGCCCTTCTGCCAGGCAACCGGCAACAGAACAAGGGGACACAGTCTCAAGTTGTGCCAGGGGAGGTCTGGGCTGGATGTTAGGAGGAAGTTGTTGGCAGAGAGTGCATTGGAATGGGCTGCCCAGGGAGGTGGTGGAGTCACTGTCCCTAGAGGTGCTGAAGCAAAGACTGGATGGGCCACTTAGTGCCATGGGCTAGTTGACTGGATAGGGCTGGGTTGGACTGGTCTTTTCCAACCTGCTTGATTCTATGAGGCTTCCAGGCTCGTTTCACATGTGTCAGCAGAGAAACAACCTGTGTGTTGCTTTCACCAAGGTTAGTGACAGGCACTGTGTCCCCAGGAGAGTCACAGCCAGTCTGGGTGTGTTTGTCTCCCTTGCCCTCCTCTCTGCCAGATCCACCAACAAAGAACAATTTTCAACTGCAATCAAATCTCCATTTCCAATAATTTACCACTGACAAGTACCAGCCAAGGAACCAGCTCCAAGGGTTCACCAGCCCCTGTGACGTGTTTAACCAGCACACACCTCTGCCAGTGATTAGTCATGCACAGAACCAGCACAGCCCTGGGGTGCTGCTGGAACACATGGACCAATTTGGCTCCTTTGGGCTATGCACATCTTTTCAAATTAACTTCCTCCTGCTTTGTCCACGGCCACGGTTTTCATGTGCTTGGAGCACCTGTTCTAGCAGCTGATAGAACTCACAGGTTTCCCAGGAAGCCCTATGTCAGGAGCCACAACATGCTACCAATCTAAAGCTCAGGTCAGCTCTTCATACACAGCCTCTGGAAGAGACTTGCCTCTTCCATACCTGTTTCAGAACTAAGCCTGGAATCATACAGTGATTCACTCAGCACAGAGATGTTATGAATAGCTCCAGCAATAATGCCAGAGAGTCTGCAGAGCTAGCATGGGTTTTGACAGCTTTACCTTGATAGATTACTTCATTATGGATGGACTCAGTGCATAATCAGGTCTCTAGGTGTGAGATGCAGGTATTGCCCAGAGGAGCAGTTCCAGCAGGACAAGCATGGCAGTGCCCATGACTTGCAGCAAACCGTCTGTCTGCTGAGGTGTTAACAATGAAAGGTCAGCTGCATGGAGCCAAGCCTGTGCTTTAAAGCACACCTGAGTCCAATTCAGCATCCAGCTCCTCTGAACTTTAAGCCACAAAAAGACAGAAATGAAGGACAAATCTTTCTTAAGAAAGAGATCATGGCTAGGGCCAGGAAAAATGTGCAAGGCAGGGCTGGAGTGAGAGGCGGCCAGCTCAGGCTACGAGAGGCACAGCTAACGTGTCTGGCATGCACAGGACTGCACAGCCACTGAACCTGACTCACGACCAGACAGGTGAATGCTTCAGCAACTCACAGCCAGGACAATGATCAAAAACCTTCCAGTGGCTGCACTAAATCTCCACGAATCACACCGGGGACAGTGTGTTTCCATAACGCTACGTGTGCCTACAGTTGGCTCAGCAGATGATGCAGCCCGCCGGAGAAAGCCCTATGAGGCATGTGTTAGCATTTACTAGAGATGAGGCAGCTCCTGGTCCTTTGCTAATCACTCAACTCCACTTGAAAAATAAAAAAGCAACAGCTACACTCAAACAGCAATGGTACATGCTGGGAAGTGCTTTACTGGAGCTGTAAAATTACCTTGGAGAGAGCCGAGGCTAAATGCAGAGAACAACAGAGCTGAGGATTTTTAAAGCATACTTTTATTTGGGAAAGCAGCTCTAAAAATGGCATCTTGTGGAGGTTTTCTGCTCATTACCTCAACCGCTCCAACTTAGCTCTGCTTGAGTGTCAAGTGAAAAAGATGTTTTCCTCACAGTTCCAAGCTCTGTAAACTCACCCTTCTGCCTGCTTTGACAGCAAGTCAACCTGTGCTGCTCGCTGCTAACATATCAGTGCCAGCTCCACTGACCCAGTGGGAAGGCTGAATTATATCTAAGTGTAAATAGGCAGAGAAATTTATGAAGCATCTCTTGGTTTTAACTTTGTCACTGGCCTCTGTCCAAAATCAATCTGGAGCCTAGATAAGAGAAGAAGGGAAGTGACAGGGAAGAGGCTGTCATCACCAGGCAGCACAAGGAGAAGTCATGAGAAGTGCTCAGTGAAAGATGTCACAGTGGAGGGGGGGATGCAGAGAAACCAGGGATGAGGCAGAGCCATATCTGAGCATGACAATGTCAGGCTGAAGCTGCAGTCAAAGATTGTTGCTGGATGGAGAAAGGCTGAAGAAGGCGCAGCAAAATGGCAGGAGAAACAGGGTAAGATGAGAGGCAAGAAGAGGGACTTTTGGCAAGGGCTTGTTGTGATAGGAGGAGTGGATTTAAGCTTGAGAAGAAAGGTTTAGTCTGGAGATTAGGAAGAAATTCTTGACAGTGATAGTGGTGAGACACCAGAACAAGTTTCCCAGGGAGGCTGCCGATCTCCCATCCCTAGAGGTGCTCTTAGGAAGTAAAGAGAAGGGGCCTTGGAAAGATTTCCCTTTGATCCGAGACTGTGCAGAAGACAGAAGTGCTTCCTCTTATATCCAGAAACAGCCTCAAGTTCACATTTATCTGTGTTTACACAGTGGAATGAAGGGCACAGAGAAATTAGAGAGGGAGTGGTTTGAAGCTGAGAGAGAGCAGGGTTAGAGAGCAGCTGAGGAAGAAGTTCTTCAGTACAAGGGTGGTGAGACTCTGGAACAGGATGGCCAGAGAGGCTGTGACTGCCTCCTGCCTGGAGGTGTTCAAGGCTGGGCTGATGCAAACAAGACACAACATTCTCAGTGCTGCTTTACAGGCCAGGTTGTCTTAAAACCGATTGCTTGTATCTTCATTTACCTTTTTGAATCACTGAACCAAACCATCGATCTGACAAGAAAACAATTCTGCATTTCCGATTTGCCTGGGGTTTACTTCACTTACTTTAATTAGCAGTCATAACAAGTTTCAAGGCATGTGGCAAAGGAAAAAAACCCAAACACAAAGAGGGCAAATGAAAATAAGGCCTTTCTGTGGGTTTTATTTTCTTTTTTTTTTTCTGGTTTAATTAAGTGCTGAGTCCTGACCAACTCAACAATCTCACTTAGCAGCACATACATTGAGCAGCTAAAAGCTTTTAATTAGACTCTTGCTCAGTGGGGATGAAGATGGAAAAGGCTCAGGACAAAAGCTGAGTTGAAAGTTTTATATTTTAGCCCAAGAAGGCTACAATTAGGTTAAATTAGTTAACAATTTGTTCATCTGGAGGCACACTGACTCCATACTCTGGTTGGCAGCACAGTACATACACACCCAGGTCAAAATCACAGACTCACAGAAGAACTGTCAGGGCTGGAAGGGACCCCAGGAATCGTCCAGTTTCAACAGCTCACACTAGATCAGGTTGCCCAGAGCCACATCCAGCCTGGCCTTAAAACCATCCAGGGATGAGGCTTCCACCACCTCCCTGGGCATCCTGTTCCAGTGTCTCTCCACCCTTGTGGTAAAGACCTTCCTAATATCCAATCTGAATCTACCCATTTCTAGTTTTGCTCCATTCACCCATGCCCTATCACTACCCAACATCCTAAGAAGTCCCTCAGCAGCTTTCTTGTAGCCCACTTCAGATACTGGAAGGCTACAATAAGGTCTCCTCAGAGCCTCCTCCTCTCCAGATGAACAACCCCAACTCCCTCAGTCTGTCCTGGGTTGTAATGACAGGATGAGAGGGAATGGATTGGAGTCTGAAGAGGGCAGTTTGAGACTGGAGACGAGGAAGAAATTCTTGACAGTGAGGGTGGGAGACACTGGCACAGGTTGCCTGGGGAAGCTGTGGATGCCTCCTGCCTGGAGGTGTTCAAGACCAGGTTGGATGAGGCCTTGAGTGGAATGTGTCCTTCATGGCAGGGGAGTTGGAACTGGATGCTCTTTATGGTGCCTTCCAAGCCAAACCATTCTGTGATTCTATTACTGAATCAGACTTCAGAACTGCAGAAAATCACAGCTAAGGCATCTCTGTGTCCTCCCAGGGCTGCTGGCAGAGGGAAGTTCTCACTCCCAGCACAGTTTTTAAGTGCTTAGTAAGTGTAAGGAGGACAGCTTCAGCCTGGCAGTGCTTTCTGTGATAAAAACAAACAAAGGGGGAATAAATACAGTGCCAAGATATTTTGGAGGGAAAAAAAAAGAGAGAGATACCAAACCACTGAGCTGGGCTGTTTACACTGTGATGGCTCAGAGGAAAATTAAGAAGCTTTTTCCTTACATCTCATCCAGAGGAAACATTCCTGAGTAGTGCAGAAAGAATTGCAAGATCTGGTTTTGTGATAGGGCTAAGTTTTAAACTTTCTTTTTATGTGATCTCTCAGTTTACTTTCTATCATCTAAGCTCTGGGGTTTTTCTTCCTTTTCTTTTTGTAAGCATAAGAAGTGCAAAAGCTATCAGCATTCTGGAAATTGCACTGCATTCTGAAAGCACACTAATGGATTTAAGTAGGGAATCCTGATGGTTGTGAGTCATGCCTGCCCCCCCCCAGGTATTCACACTGAGGTGATAACTGATAGAAAGGAATAGGTGTTTGGGGTAAAAATGCGGCAGAGGAATTCTCTCTCCCTCGTTTGAGAAGTGCCCCCAGATTGCTGCGGAGGGGCAACTTTGGTCAGCAAAGCACACTGTGTGACACGGAATCCAGCAGATCAGGAATTAACAGCTCTTATTAGCTCACTTGCCAGCAGAACAAATTAAGATAATTGAGCTCAGAGCATCCATGCAGTCCAAAAGCCTCCCTTCTGCAGCCAAGCAACAAACTCCAGCACAATGCCATGCCAGTACAGAGAAGTGTTGAGCCTGGTCCAGTGAGCACAGCAAGAGCCAGCGGAGCGAGTGGACAATGCACCAGCCCTCAACAGCCTCCAAGAGCCAGCAAACAACCACAGCTATCAGATGGTGAGGTGCTTGCCTAGATACTCAGTGACATTGCCTCCCAGCATTCTGGATCTATCTTTAGCATCCTAACTGGTTTATTAAGCAACTTCTCCCCCCCTTGTCCCGCAGCAAGTGTGGTGTATTTGTTTGCACAAACACTGATTCCGATTAAAAAGCGAACTCCTTTCTGCTACACTTGCATCATGCTTATGATCGTCTTCTGCACATATTCAAGCGATTGAATTTCACTTGCATAAGTGCCAGGAGGATCTAATCAATTCCCATTAAAGCCAGTGATAGACTTGCAGCTGCCAGTCCCACGTCAATACAAACTGAAACACACACCCTCGAGTATCTGCGTTTGAAGTGGCGGAGTTGCGTGCAAAGGAGGACTGCCGAGTTAACAAAGGAGATGGAACTCCTCTGCAGCATCTAAGAGACACATTGAGGAGATTAAAATTCCACACAGGTAGGGGGAAAAAATCTTTTTTCCAGCTATGTCCATATTTGTGCTTTTCAGTGTGTCAAAGACATGAAGCTGCTTATATCAAAGATAAACTGCCAGATTCTACATCTCATACACCACAGAGTGGTAGAGGTTGGAAAAGAGCTGAATATAACCTGCAGCACAGGAGGTTGCAGCTCAACACAAGGGGGAACTTCTTTCCTGGAAGGTCCCAGAGCCTTGGCACAGGCTGCCCAGAGAGGCTGTGGAGTCTCCTTCTCTGGAGCCTTTCCAGGCCTGTCTGGATGTGTTCCTGTGTGACCTGAGCTGGATTGTGTGGTCCTGCTGTGGCAGAGGGGTTGGACTGGATGATCTCTTTGGGTCCCTTCCAACCCCTGACAACCTGTGAGCCTGTGACCTCTGGAGATCATCGAGGCCAATCTCCCTGTAAAGCAGGATCACCTAGGGCAGGTCACACAGGAATGCACACAGACAGCTCTTGAAAGTTCCCAGAGAAGGAGACTCCACAACTTCTCTGGGCAGCCTGATTCTCACTTTTGTCGCTCTGGGAGTGAGTGGGTGGGTGGCTACGTGGGGCTGAGTTGCTGGCTCTGGTTAGTGGGGCTGAGCTGCTCGCTGTGGTTAAACCATGGCAGGCAGTGGAAAAAATAAGGAGAATTATGGACAAAAGAGAAGAGAGATGCTTTCTTCTGCATAAAATATCTACAGAGTAGCTATACTATCTGAAAAGACATCTGCCTTTGCCCAGAGCACACTCTCTGCCTTGCCCAGGATCACCTTTTGCCAAACTGCTCATCATCCATAAACTGATTGCATTTATCCTTGGGCTTGGCCCTAAGATTGTGGCTCTCTCTCGTGAAGATGTCATCTGCTCTTTGCTGGCACTGCAGTCAGTGCTCTGGCACCCTCGGAGATGGTGAGGTCAGAAAGCAGCGTTCAGCCCTGAAGCACAAGGCTTGGACATGCAGACACCCATCAGGAAGCACCGGAGCAGGCACTGCCCTGTCTCCAGAGGCTGCCTTGCCTGTGCCCCACAGAGTGCTGGGGGTTCCTCTGCTGGGACACTGCTTCCACACAGCTCAGCAGCAGTTCTTTTTTCCCAACAATCTTTAATGAGGCAGAAAAAGCACATCTCTGAGGATGATGTCCTTGATGTACAAGGCAAGACAGCAGCTCTCATGCGAGGACAGCTTTATCAGGAAGATCAAAGACAACCTGTCAGGCAGGTGAAAAATATTTGAAGACATATTTTTGCTTCTGACTATATATATATATGTATATATATACTGCTTCTTTAAGTGCCATCAGTATTGTATTGACATCTCCCAGGATGATAACTCAAAATATTCAAACTTTAAGAGGCTTTAGGGTTGTCTTCAGGGCTGTAAGCCATTGTCTGCAAGCTGGACTCTATCTTCAAGATCATCTATTGAACTCTATCTTTTCTAGTCCAGGCTGTTCTGTGACTCTGCCTACAGTGGTTTAGCTGCTGGAGGATTTTCTCACATGAACTCATTTGAATTAATCTGTCTTGTCTGATCACAGGATTGTTTTGGTTGGAGAACACCTCCAAAATCACAGAGTCCAACCATCATCTCAACACCACCATGGCCATCAAACCACATCCCAGAGTGCCATGCCCAGCCCACATGAACACCTCCAGCCTCAACATGTCACTCCCCAAAATTGTATGTTTCATTACATGACAAACATGGATTTGACATCACAGAACCACAGAATGCCAGGTTGGAAGAGACCGCAAGGATCATCTGCTCCAACCATTCTAGGTAACAGCAGAGTGGAACTGAGCTGGCCCAGCAGCCTGGCAAGCTGAGGCTTCTGAATGCCCAATGGAGGGGTCTTACTGTATAAAAGAGAAGAGGTTTTTTGTTGCAGCAGGATGGTTCCTGCTAGTTCATATGATCTCACTTACATTCCTATGAGGAGAGACTGAGGCAGTTGGGGCTGTTCAGTCTGGAGAGGAGAAGGCTCCCAGGTGACCTTATTGTGGCCTCTCAGTATCTTAAGGGGGCTACAAGAAAGATGGAGAGGGACATTTTAGGCTGTAAGGTAGTGACAGGACTGGGGGGAATGGAACAAAGCTGGAAATGGGGAGATTCAGACTGGATCTTAGGAAGAAGTTGTTCAGCATGAGGGTGGTGAGAGCCTGGAATGGGTTGCCCAGGGAGGTGGTTGAGGCTCGGTCTCTGGAGGTGTTTGGCTGGATGAGGCCCTGGACAGCCTGATCTAGTGTGAGGTGTCCCTGCTCATGGCAGGGGAGTTGCAATAGATGATCCTTGTGCTCCCTTCCAACCCTGACTGATTCTACCATTCCCTTAGGTTTTGCTCCCCATCTAATTTACCATGGCACAACCAGGCACAAAAGGAACAAGCAAAGGTCTCACAAATGACATCTGTTTGTCAGCACAGATCTCTGAGCACTCACAATGCTGCCTAACCTTTGTCTCATTCTGGAGGTGGCTTAGTGTTTCTATAGTGTTCTATAAAATCTGTCTGCCAGCTTTTTGAGGTGTGAGGATGACATTTCCTATGTCACAGAGGCATGTGCTTAAGCTGGGGTTTGTAAGTGAAATTGCAGAGTGATTCTGCACTCTTACTCTGCTCTCCTGAGACTCCACCTGGAGTCCTGTGTGCAGTTCTGGAACTCCCAACACAAGCAGGACATGGAAGTGTTGGAGCCAGTCCAGAGGAGGCCACCAAGATGAGGCTGGAGCAGCTCCACTATAAGGACAGGCTGAGAGAGTTTGGGCTCTGCAGCCTGGAGAAGAGCAGGCTTGGAGGAGACCTTGGAGTGGCCTTGCAGGATCTGAAGGGGCCTACAGGAGGGCTGGGGAGGGACTATTGACAAGGTCTTGTAATGACAGGAGGAGGAGGAATGGGTTTGAACTGGCAGAGGGGAGATTGAAACTGGATGTTAGGAAGAAGTTCTTTGCAGTGAGGGTGCTGAGACACTGGCACAGTTTATTCAGGGAGGTTGTGGAGCACAGAAGCACCCAATGTGATCTTTGATCTCATTCAGTGCTTCTGTGCTCCACAACCTCCCTGGAGGTGTTCAAGGCCAGGTTGGATGAGACCCTGAGCAACCTGTTCTGGTAGAAGCTGTCCCTGCCTATGGCAGGGGGCTGGAATTGGCTGATCCTTGAGCTCCCTTCCAACCTAAACCATTCTAGGATTCTGAGTCTATATTATATGTATTTATTTTTTTTAAAGCAGTCCTGATGTGTTGTGAACAGAAAGGCCTGGAGAATACTCAGTGTCAGGTCAGAGACACCATGGATGCCCCTAGGGCTGGGGACAGTATTTTTTCAGCCTGTGTAGCAGCAGCTGGAAGAAGATTGTGACTTTGCTAATGATAGGAGAGTAAAAACTTAGCTCTAGGTTAGTTGAATGCATAAAGGCATCCATGTGTACAGATTAAAGTCCTTGTGAAATGTGTGGATGGTTGGCCCTTAGGCCATGACTGGGACCTGCAGGGTCAAAAATGCAGAGTGGGGATATCCTAATTGGAGCTGCAGTGGTCAGAGGGAATTAGCTTTAGAGAGATCCTTTCACAGATTTTTTTGGCTGAATGTTCCTTGACTGTTGAGCTAAAGAAGGGTGAGGAGAGCATAAAGGTCCAAAGAGAAAGAGCCCTCTAACAATTCCAGCTGCTGCAGCCTGTCCTCCCGTGTTAGAAGACATGGAAAGATCTGGAGGGGCTGCAAGGTGTCCAGAGAAGGACCACAAGGATGATCAGAGGGCTGCAGCTCCTCTCCCATGAGGACAGGCTGACATAGTTTGGGCTATTTAATTTGGAGAAGAGAAGGCTCCAAGGAGACCTAATTGTGGCCTTCCATTGTCTGAAGTGGGCTGCAAGAAAGCTGGGGAGGGACTTTTTAGGGTGTCAGGTAGTGATAGGCCTGGGGGGAACAGATCACACACACAGATTAACCAGGCTGGAAAAGACCTCTAGGATCATTGAGTCCAACCTGCCACCTAACCCTTCTAATTAACTAACACATGGCACTAAGTGCCTTATCCAGTCTCTCAAACACCTCCAGGAATGGTGACTCCACCACCTCCCCGGGCAGCCCATTCCAGTGCCAATCACTCTTTCTGTGAAGAATACAATCTTTGCTCTTTTCCCACCCCACATTTCCTTCTCTTTTCCCCCAAACCCACGGCACCTGGGTGCTATTGCAGTCTCCTCCCACCCCAGGTGTGACCACTTTGCCCTCCCTGCTTGCTCCCCTTTATAATTGGCCCCAGAAAAGGCAGTAGCCCTAAGCTTGCCCAACTGGGCAGAGGATCCTCCTCCAGTCATCGCTGGTGAGTTTCCCACCTTGGTGAGTGCACTCTGGGTGAATGGTGGAGGGGATCAAAGGCCGGGGGGCCTGGTGGCCCCCTGGCTATGTAGGATTAGGCTTGATGATTGCTCTAACATCACCCACAGGTGCTGGCTGAGCTCCTCTGTGTTTAACTGCTGCTTTCTGCTCACTTGTCAAACTGTAAAAAGGTTGAGGAGGGCAAGCTAGAGGAGGGCAGATTTAATTGGATGTTAGGAATAAGTTCTTCACCACAAGGGGGGTGAGACACTGGAACAGGCTGCTCAGGAAGGTGGTGGAAGCTCCATTCCTGGATGTTTTTAAGGCTCTGGACAATCTGACCTAGTGGAAGGTGTCTCTGGGGAGTTTGGAACTGGACAATCCTTCAAGTCCCATCCAACCCTGACAATTCAGTGATTCAGTTAAGGGCTATGGCTGCAGCCATATGGCTGCCCCAAGCAGGAAGGTGGTTGCTCTGGTTTCTTAGGACAGTAGATGCTGCAATATTTCATTGTGGTTGATTTCACAGACATGAAAGTTACATTATTCAGAGGAGAAATTAGGTGCAGTGAGGGGAACTGATGTCTGGAATCAGATTATTTATGGGCAGACCATCAGGTCTGTAAATCAAAATCTGTGTTTCCAAAAGAGCCACTGGTGTCCAAGCACACCATGGCTCTGCTTTAGGAAAAGGTTCCTGCAGCATGCAGTCTTAGGAGGCATTTGGGAGGATGACCTTTAGAGGTGGAGAAGTCATGGGAAATCCTTTCTTCAAAGCTCACATGAGCCACACAGAGTGCAGACCTCAGTACTTGTGGAGAAGCTGAGCCAGGCCCCTGGCCTGTGCCGTACTGCCGGTTTCACAGCTCCAAAGCGCAGCTTCCCAAGCAGAGTATTCTCAGCTGCTTTCTACCTCGTGGGCAAATATGTTCTTGAAATGCTCCTTTTGGCAGGGGAGTTGGCCTTGATCAGGACTCTGCACTGTACATTATGTGAGGCAAATCTGGACAGTTTGGCTAGGATGGGTCTTTGTCAGCTCTTTCTGGGTTCCTGCAGCTGTCCTGCTGCTGCCTTTCCCGAACTCCATTTCCCAGCCTTCCTGAGCATGACAGTGACGCTTAGGTCACACCTCTGCCTCCAGAGTGCCTGGCACAGAAGGGTTAACTTACACAACGTGATCCAGAGCCACGTCTTTCTTGCAGGATCTAATGATTGTGATAAAAATGTGGCTTTCATGGGTTTTGATTAGTTGAGTTGGACTCAGCTGCTGCTTTAATTAGGTATGTGACAAGAAAAATGTGAGTGCTGCTCATGGAGCCACACAGATTGCCATGCCCTTGTTTCACAGGACATTTATCTAGGCTGCTCACTGCCATCCCATTTCTGCAGGCAGGGGGAAGGTTTGAATTTTTGCCATCAAAGCCTCAGCAGTGGTAGATTGGATCCTTTATTGTATTTACTTGAGTGGTATTGATCTTTCACTTTCTATTTCATTAGCTAGAACTCCTTACTCATGAAGGCTCTGAATTTAATGATAAGCCTAATACAGCCCTCACTGACTCGCTGCTATTTCGTGAGCAAGAATCTTTTTGTTATCTTAAAAACAGCCCAAAGCAAGGGAGAGAGAGAAAATTAACAATCACAACAGCAGATCTTGGTAACATAAAGGCAGAGTTTTTCACTGCATAATCATCCATTTGTCATCTGCAGTGCCACTGGAGATTCACATTAATTATGCTCATTCATCTGGACCAGCCACAGGGGAAGTCCTCTAAACAGCTCCAGGCAGCCTGGCTGCAGAAGGCACTTCTCTTGTTCCTGTTGCACACTGAGTTGCTCACTCACTTGCTGCTCTTGGAGCACTCAGAATGCTAACACCTGCAAATCAAATGGTCAGCTAAATACAGTAACCAGGCAGACAGACAAGAAAAGCTTGAGGAGGGAGATTTAGGCTGGGGATTAGGAAGAAATTCTTTCCAGTGAGGGTGGGGAGACGCTGACACAGATTGCGCAGGAAGGTTGTGGATGTCCCCTCCCTGGAGGTACTCAAGGTCAGGTTGGATGAGGCCTTGAGCAGCCTGTGCTGGTGAAAGGTGTCCCTGCCCATGGCAGGGGGTTGAAAATGTATGACCTTTAAGGTCCCTTCCAACCCAAACCACTCTCTGAATCTGTGGAAAAAATACCAAAATGTAGAAGGGCTTTAATTTCCCAGGGTCTGAGGGAAGAGTAATCTGCAGTTGTAAATCAACATAAGGATCCATTTCAAACCAAACACTAAAGGAGTTTGCAAGTTGTGCTGTCACATGCCCCAAAGATAATAAACTCCAAGTGTCTAATCCTCAGTTTCAAAGCAAATTAAGATACTATTTTTTGTTACATTGTCACCCTCTATTTTCTCTCCTAAAAGCTTGTGTGTGCTGAGCGCTCAGCACGAAGGTTGCTGTTTCTCTAACCAGAGCCATGCCTTTGCTGTGGCCAGCTTGCTTGAACTGGCTTTTGTGGCATCATCAAATGGTATAGGTTGGAAGGGAGCTCAAAGCTCAGCCAGTTCCAGCCCCCTGCCATAGGTAGGGATAGCTTCTACTAGAGCAAGTCACTCAAGGTCTCATCCAACCTGGCCTTGAACACCTCCAGGGAGGTTGTGGAGCACAGAAGCACTGAATGAGATCAAAGATCACATTGGGTGCTTCTGTGCTCCACAACCTCCCTGAATAAACTGTGCCAGTGTCTCAGCACCCTCACTGCAAAGAACTTCTTCCTAACATCCAGTTTCAATCTCCCCTCTGCCAGTTCAAACCCATTCCTCCTCCTCCTGTCATTACAAGACCTTGTCAATAGTCCCTCCCCAGCCCTCCTGTAGGCCCCTTCAGATCCTGCAAGGCCACTCCAAGGTCTCCTCCAAGCCTGCTCTTCTCCAGGCTGCAGAGCCCAAACTCTCTCAGCCTGTCCTTATAGTGGAGCTGCTCCAGCCTCATCTTGGTGGCCTCCTCTGGACTGGCTCCAACACTTCCATGTCCTGCTTGTGTTGGGAGTTCCAGAACTGCACACAGGACTGCAGCTGGAGTCTCAGGAGAGCAGAGCCAAGGGGCAGAATCCCCTCCCTTGCCCTGCTGCCCACACTGCTCTTGCTGCAGCCCAGCACAGGGTTGCTGTCTGGGCTGCACTCACACTGCAGGCTCCTGTGGAGCTTTTCATCACCCCAGACCTCCAGGGCCTTTTTCCTCAGGGCTGCTCTCAGCCATTGAAGCTCTTCACCATGAGAGTGGTGAGAGCCTGGAATGGGTTGCCCAGGGAGGTGGTTGAGGCCCCATCCCTGGAGGGGTTTAAGGCCAGGTTGGATGAGATTCTGGCCAGCCTGATATAGGGTAGGGTGTCCCTGTCCATGGGGACTAGGTGATCCTTGTGGTCCCTTCCAACTCTAACTGATTCTATGATTCCCCACCCAGCTTGGAGTTGTGCTTGGGATTGTGCCTACCCAGGTGCAGGACCTTACACTTGGCCTTGTGGAATGCCATGAGGTTGGCCTGGGCACAGCTCTGCAGCCTGTCCAGGTCCCTCTGGATGGATCCCTGCCCTCTAGCAAGTCAACTGTGCCACACAGCTTGGTGCTGTCTGCACACTTGCTGAGGCTGCACTGATTGCTCTGCCATATCACTGGCAAAGATGTTAAACAGCACTGGTGCCATCACCGACCCCTGAGGGGCACCACTTGGCACTGGTTGGCATGTGGACACTGTGCCCTTGATCACCACTCTATCCATGCTAATCCAGTTTATATGGAGTGAAGTGATTCCAGAAGCACCTCCATGCAGCTCCAGTTGCCAAGGTAGTAGCAGGGAGAGAAAATGCAGTGGCACTTTGTGCTTCTTCCCTTCTGTAGGTCTGAGGAAAAAACTGTCTGACCTAAGAAACTCAAACAACCTTCTGCTTATTCACTTCCCCACTGCTTGATAAGCCAGGAAAGAATTTTGGTTTAATCTGTTTGAAAGGATCCTGAAAGGAAGTCGGAACCAAGCTGGGCAGGGGGGGGTGGTGTTGGCCTCTGCTCCCTAGTGACAAGTGACAGGACAAGAGGAAATGGCCTCAAGTTGCAGTAGAGAGTAGGTCTAGGTTGGACATGAGGAGCAATTTCTTTCCCAGAAGGGCTGTCAAGCCCTGGCCCAGGCTGCCTAGGGCAGTGGTGGAGTCTCCATCCCTGGAGGGGTTTAGAAGCTGCGTAGCTGTGGTGCTGAGGGACACGGCCAGGGTTGGATTTGATGATCTGAAACATCTCTGCCAAACAATTCACTGATTCTATGACATTTCACTTTGCCCAGCTGAGACAAAAGCTCTGTGACACCCCCAAGAGGTTATGCAGAACTGGTACTGTGAGACAGCAATCTGAAGGATCTTGTAGTGTGGAAATGCTCCAGGATGATTATGCAAACAGCCATTTGTGGTTGTCAGGCAATGGAGGACTACTATTAACTCCTGAAATGATGTCCTTATCTCATCTGCATGATAAACCAAGGAATTGTTTAAGGAATCCTCCAAATGCAGGAGCAGGCCATGCTGCATTACATGGTGGTGCACTTGTGGCAGACTGTGAGGCTCAATCTGCATTTCTGGGCACATATAGAATGCTCTATCCATTATCTCATCAAGCATTCAGGCTTAATTATGAGGGAAACATTTTGGCAATGAGCCCAATTAGTTTCAGCTAGAACAGAAAGTGATAGTATCTTTTCTCTAAGGAAAGAAATGCCCAGAGAGAAGCATCCCAAGAAGTTCTGTTGCACTGCTTCTTCTGAGTCACACAACGAAATGGTAGGAAGTGAGTAAGTTTGAACAGCAGATGGAAAATCAGGTGCACAAAACCCCCTGAACAGTTAGGGGTGGAACATCATGTGAGCTCCTTAATTTGCTGCCCTGAAACAAAGGGTTGGTGACACATGGGTTTGAGGGGTAGATCACAAGATGGGTAAAGAACTGTCTTGATGGCCACACCCAAAGAGTGGCTGTCAACAGGTTCATGTCCAAGTGCAGGCAGTGACAAGTGGAGTCACTCACGGATCAGTCCTGGGACCAGTCTTGTTCAATATCTCTGTGGGTGCCATGGACAGAGGTACTGAGTACAGCCTCAGCAAGTTTGCTGCCCACACCAAGCTGTGTGGTGCAGCAGCCAGGCTGGAGGGCAGGGATCCATCCAGAGGCACCTGGACAGGCTGCAGAGGTGTGCCCAGACCAACCTCATGAGGTTCAACAAGACCAAATGCAAGGTCCTGCAGCTGGGTCAGGGCAATCTCAAGCACAAATCCAGGCTGGGTGAAGTGGCTGGAGAGCAGCTCTGAGGAGAGGGACTTGGGAGTGCTGCTGGATGAGAGGCTCAACATGAACCAGCAGTGTGCACTTGCAGCCCAGAAAGCAAACCAGAGCCTGTGCAGCAGCAGAAGTGTGGCCAGCAGGGCCAGGGAGGTGATTCTCCCCCTCTGCTTAGCTCTGCTGAGACCCCACCTGGAGTACTGCATCCAGCTCTGGAGCCCCTATTACAAGAGGGATGTGGAGATGCTGGAGTGTGTCCAGAGCAGGGCCAGGAGGATGCTCAGAGGGCTGCAGCAGCTCTGCTGTGAGCACAGACTGAAAGAGTTGGGGCTGTGCAGGCTGGAGAAGAGGAGGCTCCCAGGTGACCTTCTTGTGGCCTTCCAGGATCTGGAGAGGACTAGAAAAAAGCTGGGGAGGGACTTTTTAGGCTTTCAGGGAGTGACAGGACTGGGGGGAATGGAGCAAAGCTGGAGGTGAGGAGAGTCAGACTGGACGTGTGGAGGAAGTTGTTGAGCATGAGAGTGGTGAGAGGCTGGAATGGGTTGCCCAGGGAGGTGGTTGAGGCCCCATGGCTGGAGGTGTTTAAGGCCAGGCTGGATGAGGCTGTGGGCAGCCTGATCTAGGGTAGAGTGTCCCTGCCCATGGCAGAGGGGTTGGAACTGGCTGATCCTTGTGGTCCCTTCCAACCCTGACTGATTCTATACCTCTGAAAGCATTGCAGGAAGCCACAAGGTTCTGGTTATAGAATGAAGATGCTGCTCTTCTTTCCCTTCACCATTTGCCACCCCACACACAGGCTGTGGGACTCACAGAATTGCTGTTTCAGTTGTAAAAGACCTCTAAGGCTGAGTCCAACTGTCAGCTCTATCCAGCAAAGCCTAAGATCCAGGTCAGGCACAGCTAAATTCAGCTCTTCCATCAGCCAGAAGTTGTGTGCTCCAAAATACAAGCTCCAAGGCACAGCACCTCACATGTCAGCTGTCCTACATCCCCCCCAGCCATCAGCTTCTTGATAAACCTTCATCTTCTGATCCTCAGACAGATATCTGTGTTCTCCTGCCTGCTCCTCATTGTCTGGTGCTCTTTTCTCTAGAAAATGATCCCCTCTTTTATGCTACTTGCCTGTAATTCTGGGAGCAAGAGCCCCAGTAATAACTAGTAAATCTCTTGTTCATTCATCCTGAATTACCCCGAGTGGATACCACCAGTAAAGGAAGCCAGGAATAATTTAGCACCTATTTATCATGGAAATCGGAGTGCTTTATAATCAGACCTTCAGAGATCAGAAGGATAATGATCTCAAAATAGGGCTTCCAAACATACCATTACTATGCATCTGGCTCCAGACATATCCATCATTAAACCATATTACAATATCTACTATAAAAGTTTCATAGCATTGATCCAAGAGACTTATCAATCATCATGACCACAAAGGGCTACTCAAGGATAGCTGAAGCAGAACAACTGTTGCCACCAAGGTGATGAATTCAGCAGTGAGTGTTTGAAGGGACCTGCACGAAGTTTCAGGTGTCCCTGAACAGTGTCCCTTCATTCTCTCTTCTAGTGGACACTGGCAGGTAATGAGTTAATCAGGCAAGGTCAGCAGCTCCACAGCTGATAACACAGTTATGATTTGGCAGCAGTTCACTAAGGCTGTGGGGTTTCTAAGCAAGAAATTCAGTCTCACCCTTTCCTCTCTCTGCAGTCACAGTCTTGGTGAGCAAAGAATTGACTCTGATCTCTGAGAGCATCTGAACAGCTCATAGATTGCATTGGCTGGAAGAGATCCTCAAAGGGCATCTTGGCCAATGCCCCTGCAGGCAGCAGGGACACCTCCAATTAGAGCAGGCTGCCTGGGGCCACATCCAGTCTGATCTTGAGTGTCTTCAGGGATGGGACCTCAAACACAGCCCTGGGCAGCCTGTGCCAGTGTCTCCCCACCCTTGCTGTGCAGAACTTCCTTCTGAAGCCCAACCCAAATCTGCCTCGCTCCAGTTTCAAATCACTGCCCCTCATCCTGTGGCCACAGGACCTTCTACACAGTCCTTCCCAACCTCCCTGTAGGCAACCTTCAGATACTGAAATGCAGCTCTAAGGTGTCCCTGGAGCCTTCTCTTGTCCAGGCCAGACAGCCTCCATTCTTTCAGCCTTTCTTCCTCTGAGCTCTTTCCCAAACAGCCAGACTTGGCCACCCTGTGGGGTGTGCTACATCTTCTTGTCTTGGCAACGAGTAGAGCAAAAGTCTGCTATGACCAGCTGAGAGGGCAAGTTTCTGCTTTCCATCAAGCAGGTTCAGAATGCACATCCTCACTGTAGGGATCTGGTACTTGGCACCACAAAAGAAATGCTTGGCTAAGACCAGGCTGTAGGGAACTGAGTGAGTCATTTACCTGATTTTTGTGAGATAAGCCAAAAGTAGTAGTTCATTAAACACTCAGCTTGGGCTTAATGGAGAAGGTCAGAGGGACCACCCAGACATAACCTCGCAGAGCAGGTGCTCAGCAAGCCTTTGAGCATGCAGTTCACTGCATAAGTCTCTCTGAAGAAAGAGAATCCCTCTGCAGAGACAGGACCTCCCCAGAAATGCCCACTGGGGAGGAGTTGTCACCCTGTCTGGACGGGGAGCAGCCCAAACGCCAGGCACACATGTCCTGCGGACAGACTGTCAAGGCACAACACTCAACTCTGAGCATCCACTTTAGGAGGCTACATTAGGAGACCCAGCATGGGCAACAGGGATTGCTCCGAGCCCACCACCATAGAATCAGAGAACAGTTTAGGTTGGAAGGGACCTTAAATATCATCCAGTTCCAAGCCCCCTGCCATGGGTGGGGACAGCTTCTACTGAAGAGTGTCCAGCAGAAGCTACAAGGATGCTGAAGGGAATGGAACATCTGTTTGATGAGGCCTGGGTCTGTTTGGCCTGGAGAAGGGAAGGCTGAGAGGAGAACTTCTGATGTTTACAGATCCCTGAGGGGTAGAGTCAAGAAGAAGGGGCCAGACTCTTTCCAGTGATGTCCTATGACGGGGCAAGAGGCAACGGGTAGAAAATGGAACCTAGGAAGTTCCACCTCAACATGAGGAAAAATGTTGGTGTGAGGGTGCTGAAGCCCTGGAGCAGGATGCCCAGAGAGGTTGTGGAGTCTCCTTCTGTGGAGACTTTAAAGAGCTGTCTGGATGCATTTCTGGGTGATCCTGCTTCAGCAGGGGAGTCAGACCTGAAGTCCTCCCGAGGTCTCTTCCAACCTCTAACATTCCCTGATGACATTAGCTCTAACAGTGTTAACGTGAGCAGAATGCAGGGCAAGGCTGTTACCTCCTAACCCTGAGTCACAGAAGTGCAACAGAGCTGATGTGTTGAGCCAGCACTGCTGTTCTGGTGGCACATGTATGAAGCTACCCATTTGCATGCTGCAAGAGTCTGGATGGTAAGAATAATGCACTTGCTCATCTTTGTTGGTAAAATACCAGCGGAAACAGAGAGCTTGGGAAAAAATATACACGAGCAGAGCACTACAGAAGATTCAGTACTTAACAGATGGCTACTTCTGCAGACATGCTTTAACAGATGGTTGGCATGAAGGTCTGGGGGGGAAAAAGTCTACGAGAGTTTGGAAGTTAGAAAGTTCCCAAACCAGTCTGCTCTGCTGTTCCCATGAAGCTAATGTGTATTGCTTGGTGCTGCCAGGAAATCATAAGGGTTTATCTGCTCCTGGAGGCCAAATGTAGTCCTTTCTGAAACCTGCCTCAGGAGAATGAATAAACAATGAATCACACAAGGGTTTGGGATGAAAGGGGCTTAAATATCTTCTAGTTCATTCTGCCATGGGCAGGGACACCTCTCACTAGCCCTCATCCAGCCTTGCTCTGAACACCTCTGGGCAGGGAGCATCTACAACCTCCCTGGGCAACCTGTGCCAGTGTCTCACCACCCTCACTGGAAAAAAATTCTTCCTCCTCTCCAGTCTAAATCTATTCTTTCATCTTCAATCCATTCTCCTTCCTCCTATCAATACAAGGCATTGTAAAAAGTCCCTCCCTCGGTCTCCTGGAGCCCCTTCAGGTACTGTTAGGCTGCTCTAAGGTCTCCCTGGAGCCTTCCCCTCTCCAGGACTGAACAGCCTCAACTCTCCCAGCCTGGCCCCAGAGGGAAAGTGCTCCAATCTTCTGATCATCTTTGTGGCCTCCTCTGGACCTGCTCCAACAGTCTGATGCCCTTCTTGCCTTTGCTTTGGCAGTGAAATGAAGTAATCAGAAATTTGATTCTGTTGTTTCTTTTAGATTGTATTTTTCAATAGCTGCCTCAAAGGTGCACAGGAAAAGAATTAACTCTTCTGTTTGGTTTTTTTGGTTAGATCCATGGGGACTTGATTTCAGGTTTATCTGTTGTTGATACTGTTCTGCCTTTGCAAACAGAGGCATAGCTCTTCAGCTTTCCACCTGCCAGAGCCGAGGGAGGGATTTTCCCTAATAAGCCTTCACATACATTATCCAGCACTGGCTGCTCCCCAGAGGGGTACTGACAAACTTTGGTCGTCTTTATTTAATTTCATCTATTTCTTTGTAAACCAGGCTGGAATACATCCATGCAGGTGCAGAACACATCTACATCAGCTCTGCCCAACGAGAGAGGTCTCCAGCTGAATTTCCTTCTCTTGTTTTTCTTAGAATCACAGAATCATGGAATGGTTTAGGTTGGAAGGGAGCTCAAGCAGCAGCCAGTTCCAACCCCCTGCCTTGGGCAGGGACAGCTTCTATTAGAACAGGCTGCTCAAGGCCTTGAACACCTCCAGGGAGGTTGTGGAGCACAGAAGCACAGAATGGGATCAAAGATCACCTTGGGTGCTTCTGTGCTCCACAACCTCCCTGGGCAACCTGTGCCAGTGTCTCATCACCCTCACTGCAAGAAAACTTTCCTAACATCTAGTTTCAATCTCCCCTCTGCCAGTTCAAACCCATTCCTGCTCCTGTCATTACAAGAACTTGGCAATAGTCCTTGCACAGCCTTCCTTGTAGCCCCCCCTCAGATACTGGAAGGCCACTCCAAGGCCTCCTCCAAGCCTTCTCTTCTCCAGGCTGCAGAGCCCCAACTCTCTCAGCCTGTCCTCAGAGCAGAGCTGCTGCAGTCCTCTGAGCGTCTTGGTGGCTTCCTCCTGGACTGGCTCCAACACTTCCATGTCCTGCTTGTACTGGGGGCTCCAGAACTGCACACAGGACTGCAGGTGGGGTCTGAGGAGAGCAGAGCCAAGGGGCAGAATCGTCTCCCTTGCCCTGCTGCCCACACTGCTCTTGCTGCAGCCCAGCACAGGGTTGCTGTCTGGGCTGCACTCACACTGCAGGCTCCTGTGGAGCTTTTCATCACTCCAGATCCCCAGGGCTGCTCTCAGCCATTTCCCACTCAGCCTGGATTTTTGTTTGTTTGTCTGTTTGTTTTTGACCCTCCTGATTAAATTGAAATTACAATCAGAAATATTTCAGGTTGGAAACACTGCCACAGAACTTCAGCAGTCCTTTGTTTTTTTTCTTCTCTCACCACTCCAGCTTTGAACAATTTATCTTTTTACTAATGAAGATCTCTTCCAGTAAGCAAGGGAGTGTATTACAGGAGCCCAGGGCTGTGTGCATCTCACAGTTCAGCTTGCAACACACAAACCATTTGTCAAAAGTTCCACTGATTGCATTTGCCTATTAAAAAAATGGTCACTTTCTAACATTCTTCTCCATGGCAAAGGGACATCTTTTTGGAAGAGCTTCTCCAGAACTAACAAACCACATGGAAATTCTTCACCTAGTCACAATTTTGTCCAAAAAAAACCAGACTTCATAGAATCACAGAATTAGCCAGGGTTGGAAGGGACAAGGACCAGTTAGTTCCATCTCTCCTGCCCTGGGCAGGGACAACTCATGCTAGATCAGGCTGCCCAGAGCCTCAGTCAGCCTGGCCTTAAACACCTCCAGAGACTGAGCCTCAACCACCTCTCTGGGCAACCCCTGCCAGGCTCTCACCACCCTCATGCTGAACAACTTCTTCCTAACATCTAGTCTCAGTCTCCCCATTTCCAGCTTTGTTCCATTCCCCTCAGTCCTATCACTCCCTGACAGCCTAACAAGTGCCTCCTCAGCTTTTCTGTAGCCCCCTTCAGATACTGAGCGGCCACAATAAGGTCACTTTGGAGCCTTCTCTCCAGACTGAACAGCCCCAACTGCCTAAGGCTCTCCTCACAGCAGAGCAGCTCCAGCCCTCTGCTCCTCCCCATGGCCCTTCTCTGGACACCTTCCAGCACCTCCATATCCCTCTTGTCCCAGGGGCTCCAGAACTGGATGCAGTACTCCAGGTGGGGTTTCAGCAGTGCGGAGCGAAGGGGCAGGATCACTTCCCTTGTCCTGCTGCCCACACACTTCAGTTGACTGTGTCTGATATAAATGCTTCTGGCCAACAGAAAAGCTGCTGTTTGACACAGAGGTGACTGATCAGCTGTCAAGGGGTTAAACTACAAACTGTGCAGCAAGGATCTGGCTGCACTTTGGTTGGCTTCTGGAAATAGCTCTCTACAGTTTCATGGCTCATGGAATGCACTGGTTTGGAGGGGACTTTAAAAAGTCATCTAGTCCAACCCCCCTGAAGTAAGCAAGGACGTCCCCAAATCGATCAGATTGCTGAAAGCCCCATCCAGCCCAACCTAGAATGGGTCAGTGCTGCTGAAAAGCCACAATTTGTAAATGGATGGGGGGAAAGGAGTTGCTCCTGCAACACTTCTGTTTTGTCTGTGGCCTTCTGAAGAGAGAGTGGAACCGAGAAAGGCAAGGCATTTTGACAAGAACTTTGCTGTGAGGCTCAGAGGATGCTGTGCAACATCCCCCAGCAAACAGCTTCAATATTTTGAAGAACCACTCATCAAGCACATTTCAATTGCTCTGCAAGTGTTCATTACAAGGAGGATGCCGATGTAACAGCCTGGTAAATGTTCTCTTTGAGATGGCTGTCACAGGTGAGACATGCATCACAAATAACCTCAGCATCTTGCAAGCTCTGCCATTTTAGAGGTAAATGGGGAATAACTGAAAACTGCATTTAACAAATGATTCTCCTCATGCCTTTTCCAAGCAACTTTGTTGCCCACCAGCCCCCTTCAACATCTGTCAGGACACTCACAGCCTGCTCAGCTCCAAGCCCAGAGCCACCAGCCCTATTCCATGTCCCTCAGGATGCTCACAGCCTGCTCAGCTCCAAGCCCAGAGCCACCAGCCTTATTCCATGTCCCTCAGGATGCTCACAGCCTGCTCAGCTCCAAGCCCAGAGCCACCAGCCCTATTCCATGTCCCTCAGGATGCTCACAGCCTGCTCAGCTCCAAGCCTAGAGTCACCAGCAAGTAAATCCACTCTATTTTTCAAAGGTACATGCCAGCTTGATTTTAACACCTCCCCAAAAGGCAGTGCAAGGCAATTGATGAGCAAGAAGTTTCTAGTAGGTTGTTACACAAGAGATTAAAGATAGCTGTTAGAATTTATCAGGTCCTGATTCCTTTGGGGCTCTTAAAATTCCAAACAGACATAAGAACCCCTTTGGAAAATCTCTCCTTTTGTGTTTATCTGGCAAACATGGCAGAAGCTTTATTATTTCCTCAATAACCCATGAAGGTTGTTATACACTCATCATTTGGAGCATCCAGTCTGTAAACCACACAGAGTGATGGAGAAGTTTCTAAAGAAAGGGAGCATACATATATATATGTATATATTAATGTTACTTTAGGCAAAGAAACACATTTGTAGTGCAAACTGGTAGAGAAGCAGCAATCTGGAGCTATGGCAGAATATCAAGAATGGCACTCTCCTTAATGCATCTCATTACATCCAGATGCTGAGGAGCACAATGCTTAATATCATGCACTCATTTTGGGCAATGAAGATTGAAAGCCTCAGTCTGTAATCCTTGAGGCAAAACTTTCCTTCTCTGAGAGACTGCAGACTCAAGCCATAGCTTTCACTGACATTTTCTTCTGTAGCTCTGCTGTGGTTTGTTTCTTATATTATGTTAAATCAGATCTTTATGTCCTGGATGCAGTTTTCCTACTCCAATTGCCATTCTGTGCCTGGCAGGTCCTACACACAGCTGGGATTAGAGAGGGGCACTCTTTGGCTGAAAAACTCATTAACTGTTCTTCCTTAAAATGAAGGAAGGGGGAAAAAATTAACACATCTACCTGCTGAGTCACAGAATCATCACAGTTGGAAAAGACCTCTAAAACGATCAGTGGTCAGAGCCTGCAGCATCTGCCCTATGGGCATAGGCTGGGAGAGTTGGGGCTGCTCAGCCTGGAGAAGAGAAGGCTCCAGGGAGGCCTGAGCATAGCCTTCCAGTACCTGGAGGGCTTCAGGAGAGCTGGGGAGGGGATTTTTACAAGTGGTAGAATGAGGGGGGAATGGCTTATGAGAAGAGGCTGAGGGACCTGGGGCTGCCTAGTCTGGAGAAGATTGAGAGGGGATTTAATCAATGTCTATAAATATCTGAGGGCTGGGGGTCAGGATGGGGGGACAGGCTCTGCTCACTGCTCCCTGGGATAGGACAAGGAGCAATGGATGGAAGCTGCAGCACAGGAGGTTCCAGCTCAACATAAGGGGAACTTCTTGACTGTAAGGGTCCCAGAGACTGGCACAGGCTGCCCAGAGAGGTTGTGGAGTCTCCTGCTCTGGAGACTTTCAAGGCCTGTCTGGATGTGTTCTGTGTGACCTGAGCTATATTATGTGGTCCTGCTGTGGCAGGGGGGTTTGACTGGATGATCTCTTTGGGTCCCTTCCAACCCCTGACATCCTGTGATCTGTGATCCTGTGATCACTGTCTGCCATTCCTAGGGCACTCTAATAATAGACTTTATTTGCAGCTGGTCCTAACAGCAACTCACCTTTGCCAGCTTCTCTTAAAGTGCCAACCACAGCTCATAGTAACAGACCTGATCAGATACAAATCAAACACTAATTATCTCTTCATAATAATATTTAAACTGCAAGCAGAAGAATCCTGGCACAGCCTCTATGCCAGTCAGAAGGAAAAGAGCAGGAACTGAAGCCAAGGGAAGCTGCAGACTGAAGTTTGAAGTAATCAGAAATGGCTTAACAGCCAAGTGGAGATAGTACTGCGTGGAGAAAATTGTGCAGACTCCTTCACACAAACCTTTGCAGTGGGGACAACACCTGGAGGAGCACAGCTGGGTTAAGGGTAACTAGCAAGGACTCTGGCAGAGAGCTGCTGTGCTTATCTAGCCTGTGGGAGTTCTTTGAAGATATTGCTGCTGTAGGAGATAAGGGAAATTCAGTGGATGGAACATACTCAAGTTTTCAAAAGTGTTTGACAAGTTCCAAGCTGGAGATTAGTGATTGAGGTACAGAAAGAGGGGCAGAATGGGCTGCCGGATGAAAAACCCTGGATCAGGTGCAAAGTACAAAGTGCTGCTATAGAAGGCAACTTCAGCCAAATGGGGAAGGGGGCTGAGGTCAGTTGGGTTAACAGGCATGTGCACAAGTCCAGCAATACATGACTTATGTCCAGTGCCTTGGGAACTGAGCTGCCAAACCTCCACAGCACCTCTGCCTGCATGCAGAGCGAGCAATGACAAAACAACCTTGGAAGCAGCATGGGATGGCAATCAAAGTGAAAGGGGAAATCTTCACAAGCAAGGGAGAAAAAAAGTTGAGGCATTTCAGTGAGACTGCTGAAACACATGGGCTTGAGGGGTGGGTCACGAGATCTGCTTCTGTGTGTCTTCAGCGGTGATAAGAACAGCTGCTTGGTCTTTCTCGATTGACTAAAACTTGGGTTGTTCAGATACTACATTTTCATCCTTTGTATGCTTTAGCAGGTTATCTGTAAGAACCTTCTTCACAGCAAGGGTAGGGGCACTCTGGAATAGGCTACCTAGGAAGGCTGTGGATATCTCCTGCCTGGGGGTGTTCAAGGCCAAGTTGGATGAGGTCTTGTGCAGCTGCGTCTCATGGAGCTGTCCCTGCCCATGGTGGGGAGGTTGGAGCAGATGAGCTCTGAGGTCCCTTCCAACCTGAGCCATTCTCTGATTCTATTAGATTTTAGAGCAGACAAACACCACAAAAACTCTCCAGTTTCTCTTTTGTGGCCTCAGCATTCATTCTATAACTGTAAAATCCTAATTTGTGCCACACATCATCACCTACCTCCTGTCTATGCAAGCAGCCCAATGGTCCAGGAAGATTGCATCTATGATGTTATTAATGCTCCATAAGGCCAGGAATTAAAACTGTGTAAAACCAGGAAAATAAAGCAGGCAAACCCTCAGCAGCTCTTTTCCCTATTAGCATCAGTAGCTGCAGATTGCATATGGTTAACTTAACAGGCCTTGAATTTATTCTGCTCAATCTTTGCCTCTCTAATGAATGCAAATGTTGTTTCCCAACCCAAAACACAGAAATAAGACCTATGATGTAGTACCCAATGCATTCAGCTCTGTTTGTACAGAGGTGTTTTATAACCCAATCCACACATATTAAATCAAAGCAAACCATTTCCAAAGGCACTCAGAGGAGCAATGACATAAACAACATTGTAGGGCTCCTTATTTCTTTCATCTCCATAATTTCTGTATCCACCCCGTGCAGGGGAATGAATCAGGTTTTGTTCCTTTTTAAATTGACTGAAAAGCTTCTGATTGGTTATGAAGGCTGAGGGGAAAGAAAAAATCAAATCACATCACAATCTTCCAGACATTTATTTTACATTTGCTGCTAATACAGATGCTGCAATTAGGATTTAGCCCCTGGTATTCATAGGATCACAGAACAGTTCAGGTTGGGAGAGCCCTCTAAGATCATGGAGCTCAAATATCAACCTAACAACACCACAGCCATTAATGCATGTCCCCAAGTGCCACGTCCACATGGTTTAATGGCCATACTGGTATTGGGTTAATGGTTGGACTCCATGACCTTAGAGGACTTTTCCAACCCAAACAGTTCTGTGATTGTGTGATTCTATTGGTCCCTTCCTGAGCTCTCAGAACCTCAGATACAGTCCACTACAATATCAATCCAGAATCTCCTTTCCAAATGCTCTCATTTCTGCTCCTCAAGGCCATCTACATGTAGATTTGAAGGAGAGTAAGACAGGAGCACATTAGCAACCACATAGTCAAGTACTGTGGCATATATATGTCACCTGCACTTTGTAAAGTACCTGCAGCTCCTCTTAGAGTCTTGTATCTAGCATCAGTTCAGGCTTTGTCCTATCCTTATCAGGACAGCAACTGAAATTTATATTGAAAATTAAGCAACAGGACCAGCATCAACCAATCTGCTTTGAGTATTACCATCTTCCAAATTCAGGTGGGGGTGGGGGAAGAGAACAGGATGAACAAAGACATGGAAGAGGACACCATTAAAAGTAGAATCCTAGAACCACCAACTTGGTTTGGCTGGAAAAGCCCTCCAGGATCACTAAGTCCAACCACTGACTAACTAACACCACCATGGGCATTAAACCATGGCCCAAAGTGCCATGTCCACATGTGTTTTCAACACCTCCAGGGGTAGTGACTCCACCACCTCTCTGGGTAACTGATTTCAATCCCAAGTGGTATGTGCATTGCACCATCTTTATAGAGATAATACTTTAAGACAACTGAAATGATAATAATAATAATAATGAAAAACCACTAAAGCAACAACAGAACAAAGCTGCAAGAAGGGCACAGACACTATGGCCCAGAGATGCTGCAGCTGAAAGATCCCAGGCAAGGTACTTCACATCTTCACCTCTAGTGCCTTTCTACTACATCTCTATCAGACTCATTTTTGATCTTCTTGACAGGAGCAACCACATACCACAGCCTTGGGTAACGAGCAGAGAAGAGATGCTGCAATTTAATCCTATGCTCTCACTAATCCTTTTGCTAAGAAGGAAAAAAAACACCTCCCTGAATTCTGTCCAAACTGTCTGCTACCATGGAAATAGAGAAATCATCTTGGGAAGAAAATGCTACGTTAGATCTATGGAGATTTCAGCCAGAGGACAACCTGAAGCAGTAGGGATTTTGGAAGAACTTCATCTCATAGACCGAGAGCTGCTCAGTCTATACTGAGAGGTAATTCAGGCTCTCGATTCCTGCTCACTGAAAGCCCAGAAGGAGCTTGAGAAGTTTGCCACCGTAGAAGAAGCACTTAGTACCTTTGCATGGCTGGGTCTTACAGCAGTAGCAAAGAACCAAGCTCCTGTTCACTTCTTGTAGAAGTACCTTGCATGTTGGAGATATGAGTTGTTTGTATGGATGAGAACAAAACAAAAGCTCAATCCAGTTCTAAAATAGCTTCTTCTTGGTTGCAGTCAAGATGGATTACCTTTGGAAAATCTGGAATGAGTTGCTGAAGCAATTTAATGAGCCATGAAGTTGTGGGAGTTAAGTATCCTGGCATTTTTAAAGAGGAAGCTTTGCCTGGTCACTCAGTGGGAAGAGTTTGTGGGGTTTGCATTTGTATTTCAGACCAGACAAACTCAGTTTGTCCACAACATCTCAGATGACCTCCTTTCCCCTCCCTTCCATTTAAGAAAATATATTGATTTGTACAGTGGCAAAACCAGAAGAGACATCTGCTCCATATTACCCAACCCATGCAGGACACAGAATGATTGTGTCTGCATACAAACGACTAGAAGCAGACACAAGAGGTAAAGGTTCAGGAGAGTAGAAAGTCCGAAGCAAGAGTAACACAGCATCTGCAGAAGGGCTGCAAAGTGGAAAATAAACTTCTGTTGTTTTAAGAGACAGAATTGTCAAGACAACAAATATCACAGAATCCTAGAATGGCTTAGGTTGGAAGGGACCTCATCGATGACCTACTCCGACCTCCCCATCATGCGCAGGGACACCTCTCAACTAGACTCAGCTGTTCAACTCCTCACTCAGCCCAGCCTTGAACACCCCCAGACAGGAGGAAATCACAGCCTTCCTGGCCAGCCTGTTCAGAGTCTCACCACCCTTGTCTTGAAGAATTTCTTCCTCAGATCCAGTCTAATCCTCCTCTCCCTCAGCTTCAAACCATCTCCCCTCTAATCTCTCTGTGCCCTTCGTTCCACTGTGTAAACAGAGATAAATGTGAACTTCAGGCTGTTTCTGGGTGTTCAGAGGAAGCACTTCTGTCTTCTGCAGTCTTGGATCAAAGAGAAATCTCTCCAAGGGGCCTTCTCTTTACAATTACTCCTATTTTAATGAGGCCAAACTGAAAACATTTGCAGTCTAACTTCTAAAAGCTGCAGGGTTTGTAAAGCTTCCAATATTTTACACTACCTCTCCTGCCTGTTTAGCAGCAGATGTAAAAATGTCCTCAAGTGTGCCTCATGTGCTGGTTCATTTATACCTTGGAAGGGGCAGATGTCAGAGGAAAGCACAGGGGTAGAACTCCTCATCTTGCTGACAGCAATGTTAACATTGTTCCAAAAATTCGACAGCAGCCTAACTCTGGTCCCGTTAGAGTCAGGCAGATTTAGGCTCTGGACTTGAGCTGATGTAGAAATGGAGCTCAGGAGGGGCCATACAAACAGCTCTTGGAGAACCAGGGCATTTCAGGGTTTGAACACTCCCCATTTTCTTTAGGCCCTGCTAGCTGCTGCTAGTAGTTTATCACACACTGTCTTTGATAGATGAAGATCTCCACTTACTTGCTGCTTTCCTGTCTAGTGAGCTTACTACATGCCAGTGTTTCACAGCAGAGCCAGAACCAGTTCAGTTTTGCCTTCCTCCAAGAGGTCTTCTCTGTGACAGCCATTCTCAGTTCCCATACCTCCTCTCTCCTTCAGCCACCTCTGATGTGAAGCAAACAGGCTTCCTCAGCAGCATCAGTTAAGCATTGTTCAGTTTCTGATGCTATCTCAACTATGGAGAGCAACAAATGTCAGGAGTAACCACAAAGAAGCAGGCATTTGGGAGAGGAACTGTAAGTGCTCACAGCTTGCCGCTCTGCAAGATGTGCTCTCTCAGCAAGGTGCATTGGAACAATACCACCAAGGTGTCACCCTGAAGCATGACAAAATCAGAATATGGAAATGTACATCCATCACAGCTTGAGTCACTGATAAGGCTGAAAATGACAGCATGGATAAATTTGTCACAATGAGTCATAATGTTAAACACCCAAATGGCACCTGAGTTTCCTTCTAACTTGGCTCAGTTGACTCCTTGCTGCTATTCCTTGCACAAATTGCCATTGTTTTCAGCTTTCCAAGATCCTGCTGAAAACCATGTGCTGGGGAACTGCCCATGAATCAAACCCTAGGATTCTTTATACCATTTGATAGATTGTATAATGAACAACATCAAAAGAGAGCTCCAGATGGAGTATTAGAGAGAGAAAGGGAAACAAAGTGGGATGGAGGTGTGGGGGGTGAGGCAGTTAAAGATATTAATAGCTACATGAATATAAAAAATAGATATTCCTGGATCTAATGTTCTTTGTGTTTTCAGATAGTGATGTATGTGACTGCAAACTGATACCAAAGCAGCAGAGGAAATTCATCTAACAGGAGATCTGTGAAACTGACCTACTAGTAAAATACTACCAGCTCCTTAAAGGTGAAGCCTTATGCAGCACCAGAACTGCACCCACCAGGACCTGGGAGTCCTGGTGAATAACAGGATGACAGTGAGCCAGCAATGTGTTGTGCATTAATTCATCAGCAACATTTTGACTTTGCTGTCTTCATTTTTTTATGGAGGGCCTGCAGGACTGTGTCCAGTTCCTGTATCCCCAGCATATGAGAGGCACAGGGCTCCTGGAGCAGGTCCAGAGGAGGCCATGAACTCGACTCGATCAGAGTGCTGGAGAACCTCTCCTATGGGGACAGGCTGGGAGAACTGGGGCTGTTCATCCTAGAGAAGGTTCCAGGGAGACCTTAGAGCAGCCTTCAATTACCTGAAGGGGCTACAGGAGACCTGGAGAGGGAACTTTACAAGTGATAGGATGAGAGGGGAACGACTTTGAGCTGAGAGAGAAGACATTATGACTGGAGATTAGGACGAAATTCTTTACAGTGAGGTTGATGAGACACTGGCACAGGTTGCCCAGGGAGGTTGCCTGGAGGTGTTCAAGGCCAGGTTGGCTGAGGCCTTGAGCAACCTGGGCTGATGGGAGGTGTCCCTGCCTATGTCAGGGCAGTTGGAATTGGATGATCTTTACGGTCCCTTCCAACCCAAACCACCCTGTGAGTCTGACGTGCTCAAAAACATAGAGCAGCCTTTTCTTCATCACTGTGTTGTCAACTTTCCCCTGCTACATGCCCGTATAGACCTGTGCAGAGCTTCAGCCAGTGTTAAAAAACCCAGAAAAGAAAGCCAGACTACCTGCAATCCTGAGTCACAAAGCACATCTCAGCTCTCACCTCATTGCCCAATCACCTTAGTCTTTTATTGTTTTTCACTTTGATCATTAGAGGCCTCCCAACGGGCTCAGGTACAGGTTCAGCCAGAGAGGAGCCAAAATTAGCTGCACAATGTGAGATAAGAGATTCTCATTATGCTCCAGCAATGTTTATTGGATAACAGTGAGTGATTCTACTTTACCTAACTTTAGATACCTGTGCTAAGTCACATCAAGAGCTCAGGAGTTGGTTTTGCTGGGGAGTTTCAGAGATTCTCAGCAGGCTGACAAATACCAGCCTTGACATTTCATCCTTGTCTATATCCCTGAGGACACAATCCATCAAAATAAATGCCATCATCTCTAGGCTGCTTACATTAAGACTGGAAGAGATCCAAGACTTTGTAATGTGTTAGGAAGAGCTGCATTTGGCCCAGAGGAACTGGAGCATGAGGGTAGGGAAGATTGATCCCCCATTAAATGGGGACGAAAACCCTCCATTGATGCTAGCTTTATCATCCCAGTTGATTAGAAACAGTTACTATCAATTAAACAAGCTGCAACAGTAAAAAGGCCTTCAAATTCACACAAGTAGCCATAATCTGCTCTTGTTGTGGTGCCACCATGGTGTTCAACTATTGTTTGCTCCATAGTTCCTGAGAAATTAAAACTGAGAGAAGTGCTACACCATCATGCACCTAAACCAAACTGCTATTACAAAGCTTTGCAGTTTCAAAGGGGACAGCAATCAAAGATAATTATGTTCACAATTTGTTCTGATCACTCCTGCCTCCCTTATATATCCATTATATATCCATTTTTCTCTACACTTCCCCATTGTCAAGTGATTTGAAATATATCAGCTGCTTCAATCACATTGTAATCACTTCTCTTCACAATGCAGCCCAGCATGATGTAAAGCAGCCTAAACAACTCTGCTCTGTGTGGCCACACAAAGAAGTTCTATAGTGTTTTTCTAAAGTGGGGCTGCAAGACTCTCAGTGTATCCATCTCTCTCTTTTGTTCCTTCTGTCAGGGCCATCCATCAGAAGGAGACCCTCCATGACACCAGGAGGAGAGGACAAGACACTCTTCTCCTGCCCCAAGCAGCTGTCATTTCCACGTGAAGTAGTCCTGGTTCTACTGGACTGAATTAATTAGTAATCAAAATCTAAACCAAAGAGGTTCTATAGAGCTGGAAAAAAACCCATCTGAGCTGAATGACAAACGAATGTAAAAACTGAATGTATTAAGAACTGGCTTCCCAGACACATCTCATCAAAGCAAAGCTGCATTCCTGGGAAAACAGCTACAGTCACAATCAAGACAGATGTACAAGTCACGGGAAATAAGGCTGCCACTGGGCTGAATTATTTAGTTGTTTGCTTGAGACTTGATCAAATTCAGCCTCCATGTAAACAGCCAACTCTAAATGGGACACAGTTTGAGGTGCTCTGCATCCTGATTGACTGTGGCCTTCTGTGTGTGCTGGATCTCTGGCAACGGCAGTGTCAGAGCACTGTCCTTGGAGTGCCTGCAAATCTCTGGGGGTGCCTCGGATTAAATGGTCAAGATGACTTGATAGCATCATTCAGGAATTAAACCCATACAATAATCGATCATGGATGGATGAAGGGGCTTGGAATTCCAATGTGGTCAGCCCCTGACAAGTCTGCCAAAGGCAGAGAGCTGAGTGCCACTGAATTTCCAACAACGTGTTTCTTTCCTGGGAAAAGTGAAGTCTTTCAGTCATCAGATCTCCAGATCTGAACAACTTCCATGCTGCAACGTGAACTGTTTAAACACTCTTCTCATCTCCTGCCTCCATTTGGATCTGATCTTCCACCACATCATCCTGGATTTGAGACAACTTTGCCTGTTCATGTTCATGCAAACAGCAGAAGAGACTGGAAAAAAATTGCTTTGAGAAGGAAGGAAAGGATGCTTGGAAACTGCAAACGTATTAGAGCTTCCCAAATACACTTAATTTATGCTAATATGATATTTAAGCTGTATGTGAACCGAGCCTTTGCACACTGAGCCAGCACACTGCCTCTGCTGCAAATGAATCAATGGCTCACTACTGTCAGCAGCCAATCTTCTCATATTTGTCGCAGCTTTTCATCCCTTTGTATTGACAACTGCACTTTCTGTACCATATACCACATCATTCTATTTGCTTATGATAAGAGCAATGCCTTTTTACTCCTTTTTTATTACAGCTTTAATTTTCAGCTCTTCATCAGCCAGAAGAGCATAAACTGCAAGGAAATGAAGTGTAAAACTTTCCAAAAGTAATGATCTTGTCCTTTTCTCCTTATCTCCAATTCACTTAGGTTTGTAAGGAAACAAACCCACAAACATGGGAGGTTTATGTTAAAACAGGACTTAAAAGACTCCTCACAACCCAAACCAGTCTAGAAGTGTTCAGGGTTTTTTTGGTCTTCTTTTCCCACAATCATCAGGATTGGACTCCTTCAGATTTCAAATATACTAAGAGCAAATTCTTGTCCTAGTATGGGCATGTTTCCTCTTTGTCCATAATGGTATTTTGAGTGTAAGATGGCCAAAGAGTTAAGTGACTATAAAATAGACTTGACCACTGGCAGAAGGAGGTAGCACAAGGAGGAAATTCTAGCAAAGACTGCATCTGGGAAAGAACAACCTGATGTACCAGCATTGGCTGAGGGGGGATCAGCTGGAGAGCAGCTCTGGGGAAAAGAACCTGGGAGTCTTGGTGAACAGGATGCTCATGAGCCAGCAATGTGCCCTTGTGGCCAAGGCAAATGGAATCCTGGGTTGGATTAGAAGGGTTGTAATGAGTAGGTTCAGAGGAGTTCTCCTGCCCTTCTACTCTGCCCTGCTGAGGCCATATCTGGAATATTGTGCCCAGTTCTGGGCCACTCACTTCAAGAAGGACCTCAGGGAATTGCTTGAGAAAGTCCAGCAGAGATACACAAATCTGCTGCAGACAGAGGAACATCTCCTGTGAGGCCAGGCTGAGGGAGCTGGGGCTTGGAGCTTGGAGCAGAGGAGCCTGAGGGCTGCCCTCAGTGCTGTGATAACGATGTGCAGGGCAGTGTGGGGAGGACACAACCAGGCTCTGCCCAGGGATGGCCAAGGACAGGACAAGGGGCACTGGAGACAAGCTGGAGCAGAGGAGGTGCCATGCGAACAGGAGGGAAAAAGTTGTCAGTGTGAGGGTGCTGGAGCACTGGAGCAGGCTGCCCAGAGAGGTTGTGGAGTCTCCTTTTCTGGACACACTCCAAATCCACTTGGCTGTGTTCTCATGTGACCTGCCCTGGGTGATCCTGCTCTGGCAGGGGGTTACACTGGATGATCTTTCAAGGTCCCTTCCAACCCCTAACGTTCTGTGATTGTGATTAACCTAAGCAATCCAATGTTCCACTCCAAGAAGTGCTGGAGACACTCAGGATTAACAGAGATCTTGGTTGGTAACAGCAAAAGCTTTAGTTTTTTTTTTTGTTCCACCTGAAAGGGAAATTTGCAGCAGAAGGTTTGCATAGAAGCACCTCTGAGGAATTAGATCTTACATTCTTGACAGCTATCCCTTAGCCCACTCACCCTGGCAGAACGACCACTAAGAGCAGTCAAAGAATTGAGTGGCTGACCTTCTAAACTCACAGGATGGAACTGCACAGGTCTTTTATACCATTGTGGGAAGTGCTTTTAAAGAAAATCCATGAACATGCACTGAAGTCTGTGGTTTCCCAGAGTCCACTACACAAAACAGAATCCATTTCATCACCTCCCTAAATTAACTTCACACAAACAGCGTGGGAGACACTGCAGGTGACTAAGTCACTAATGTAGCAGAAAGACACACACAGTGCTGGTTGTCATTTTTGTTCCCACCAGTGATTACCTGAAGCTGTAAATAGTGAAAGAAATGTAGCTGCTCCTTATTGGCTGGGATTCAGCATCTCCATAGTCCTAAGAGTCTGTACAAACATTTCAGCTAAAGGGAATGCAATGCTGAGAAGCTCTTCCAGAGTGCCTATTTTCACACCATGTGGCAGACAAGTTAGTACATGTTCATAGTTGCTCTGGCACTCTAGACTGCCTTTGGGAGAAGAACATCTCAGCCATGAATCTACTTATAGAAAATATCACAGAATCACAGCATTGACCAGGTTGGAAAAGACCTCCAGGATCATCGAGTCCAACCTATCACCTAACCCTTCTAATTAACTAACCCATGGCACTGACTGCCTCATGCAGCCTCCTCTTAAACACCTCCAGCAATGGGGACTTCACCACCTCCCTGGGCAGCCCATTCCAGTGCCAATCTCTCTTTCCATGTAGAACTTCTTCCTAACATCCAGCCTAAACCTGCCCTGGCACAGCTTGAGGATGTGTCCTCTTGTTCTGTCACTAGGTGCCTGGCAGAAGAGACCAACCCCAGTTGGCTACAACCTCCCTTCAGGTAGCTGTAGAGAGCAATGAGGTCTGTCCTGAGCCTCCTCTTCTCCAGGCTGCACACCCCCAGCTCCTTCAGCCACTACTCATAGGGCTGTGCTCCAGGCCCCTCACCAGCCTTGCTGCCCTTGTCTGGACACTTTCAAGCACCTAAAACCATCAACCATCTCCTCAAGGTCAAAATACCTTTGAATGTGATAATTGTTAATCACAGAATGGCTTAGATTGGAAAGGACCTCAGAGATCACAGGATCAGAGGATGTCAGGGTCTGGAAGTGACCTAAAGAGCTCATCCAGTCCAACTCCCCTGCCACAGCAGGACCATACAATCTAGCTCAGGTCACACAGGAACACATCCAGACAGGCCTGGAAAGGCTCCAGAGAAGGAGACCCCACAACCTTTGAGAGCAGCCTCTTCCAGGGCTCTGGGACCCTTATAGGAAAGAAGTTCCCCCTTGTGTTGAGCTGGAACCTCCTGTGCTGCAGCTTCCATCCATTACTCCTTGTCCTATCCCAGGGAGCAGTAAGCAGAGCCTGTTCCCCTCCTCCTGACCCCCAGCCCTCAGGTATTTATAGACATTTATTACATCCCCCCTCAGTCTTCTCTTCTCCAGACTAAGCAGCCCCAGATCTCTCAGCCTCTCCTCANTCCAAATCCACTTGGCTGTGTTCTCATGTGACCTGCCCTGGGTGATCCTGCTCTGGCAGGGGGTTACACTGGATGATCTTTCAAGGTCCCTTCCAACCCCTAACGTTCTGTGATTGTGATTAACCTAAGCAATCCAATGTTCCACTCCAAGAAGTGCTGGAGACACTCAGGATTAACAGAGATCTTGGTTGGTAACAGCAAAAGCTTTAGTTTTTTTTTTTGTTCCACCTGAAAGGGAAATTTGCAGCAGAAGGTTTGCATAGAAGCACCTCTGAGGAATTAGATCTTACATTCTTGACAGCTATCCCTTAGCCCACTCACCCTGGCAGAACGACCACTAAGAGCAGTCAAAGAATTGAGTGGCTGACCTTCTAAACTCACAGGATGGAACTGCACAGGTCTTTTATACCATTGTGGGAAGTGCTTTTAAAGAAAATCCATGAACATGCACTGAAGTCTGTGGTTTCCCAGAGTCCACTACACAAAACAGAATCCATTTCATCACCTCCCTAAATTAACTTCACACAAACAGCGTGGGAGACACTGCAGGTGACTAAGTCACTAATGTAGCAGAAAGACACACACAGTGCTGGTTGTCATTTTTGTTCCCACCAGTGATTACCTGAAGCTGTAAATAGTGAAAGAAATGTAGCTGCTCCTTATTGGCTGGGATTCAGCATCTCCATAGTCCTAAGAGTCTGTACAAACATTTCAGCTAAAGGGAATGCAATGCTGAGAAGCTGAGAAGCTCTTCCAGAGTGCCTATTTTCACACCATGTGGCAGACAAGTTAGTACATGTTCATAGTTGCTCTGGCACTCTAGACTGCCTTTGGGAGAAGAACATCTCAGCCATGAATCTACTTATAGAAAATATCACAGAATCACAGCATTGACCAGGTTGGAAAAGACCTCCAGGATCATCGAGTCCAACCTATCACCTAACCCTTCTAATTAACTAACCCATGGCACTGACTGCCTCATGCAGCCTCCTCTTAAACACCTCCAGCAATGGGGACTTCACCACCTCCCTGGGCAGCCCATTCCAGTGCCAATCTCTCTTTCCATGTAGAACTTCTTCCTAACATCCAGCCTAAACCTGCCCTGGCACAGCTTGAGGATGTGTCCTCTTGTTCTGTCACTAGGTGCCTGGCAGAAGAGACCAACCCCAGTTGGCTACAACCTCCCTGCAGGTAGCTGTAGAGAGCAATGAGGTCTGTCCTGAGCCTCCTCTTCTCCAGGCTGCACACCCCCAGCTCCTTCAGCCACTACTCATAGGGCTGTGCTCCAGGCCCCTCACCAGCCTTGCTGCCCTTGTCTGGACACTTTCAAGCACCTAAAACCATCAACCATCTCCTCAAGGTCAAAATACCTTTGAATGTGATAATTGTTAATCACAGAATGGCTTAGGTTGGAAAGGACCTCAGAGATCACAGGATCAGAGGATGTCAGGGTCTGGAAGTGACCTAAAGAGATCATCCAGTCCAACTCCCCTGCCACAGCAGGACCATACAATCTAGCTCAGGTCACACAGGAACACATTCAGACAGGCCTGGAAAGGCTCCAGAGAAGGAGACCCCACAGCCTTTGAGAGCAGCCTCTTCCAGGGCTCTGAGACCCTTATAGGAAAGAAGTTCCCCCTTGTGTTGAGCTGGAACCTCCTGTGCTGCAGCTTCCATCCATTGCTCCTTGTCCTATCCCAGGGAGCAGTAAGCAGAGCCTGTTCCCCTCCTCCTGACCCCCAGCCCTCAGGTATTTATAGACATTTATTACATCCCCCCTCAGTCTTCTCTTCTCCAGACTAAGCAGCCCCAGATCTCTCAGCCTCTCCTCACAAGCAGTGCTCCAGTCCCCTAATCATCTTCTCCAGCAGACCCTGTCCCTCTTCAACTGGGGAGCCCAAAACGCAGCACTCAAGATCATCTACTCCACCCTCCCCAGCAGAGGCAGGGACATATCTCAATCAGACTGGGCTGCTCAAGGACTCATCCAACCTGGACTAAAACACTCCCAGGGAAGAGGCATCCACATCCCTAAACTGTGCTTTTCACCTGCAGCTGTCCCACTGCAATCCCCTTACCCTTCTATTGCCCTGGGGCTGCTACTCCTCCAATCAACTTGATTCATTTCCTTCCCTGCCTTCTTTCCTTGCCTGAACAGCCCATTTTAAGTCTTGCACAACCACAAGATATTTCTTCTCCTGCACCCCACATGTCCCACACCCCTGTGCAGTGACCTCCTTGGTCTGAAAGGTGCTCTGGAGCCAGCCTGGCCCATGGCTGAGGCTCTCCTGGCAGGAGTCTGGGCAGGGTGTCCTCCAGGCCCCTAATTCCAGCAGCCCTGCCAGCCTCACTCTCCCTGAGTTCCTGTGTGTGTGCAGACAAGTTTTTTACCACAGAACCTAAGGAAAACATGTGAGCAATGTGACCAGAAGAGCACCATCAAACTAAGCGTGAACATTTTAAACAAGACCACTCTGTCAAAGGCCCTTTCTGCTCAGCTCACACAATTGTCTCCAATACCAATAATTGGTTCCCTGAATAGTCTTCAAAAGGGTGAAGGGGCAAGATGATTGCATCAAATGGATAATCAGGCTTATCATGCGCATTAAAGGACACCTGGACAATTCTTCTGCATCCTTTATGAGGTACAAAGACATAATCTCAGCAGGAACACCTCAGCAGCTTTTTCAATAGAAGCACTTAAAAGAATCTTTTGAATAAATAGGTGAAGAGCTGTGGTGTCCATAACAAAGACTTACTATTCAAAACTGCCTTTATTGACTCCTTTATGCCAACTGTCTTAAGTCAGAAGTGAGCACAGCAGCTTCATCAGTTCTGAAGACAGGATGTTTACTGAAAGAGTGGGTGGGCATTGGCACAGGCTGCCCAGGGAGGTGGTGCAGTCACCAGCCCTGGAGGTGTTCAAGGAATGTGTAGATGTGGCACTTCAGGACATGGCCCATGGAGGGGCTGGGTACAAGGTTTGGCTTGATCTTAGAGGCCTTTTCCTACCTTAATGATTCTGGGATTCTGTATTACTCATCTCACACTGGGAGAGCTCTGCCCTTCAGTGCCCTCGGGCAGCATCCCTGCCATTGACAATTCCCTTTCCAAAGAAGGCAGGGGTTGGTGTCTCTGTCTGATCAGCTATGTTGGAGTATTAATTTTAATAGTTTTTGAAATTATTTGCCTGGAGTCATCCTCCAAGGTAGTGACTAAGCAGGACTTAGAAAGTCCTAGCTAGAAATTACTTTCTCTGGTCTCTGGTGCCTCTGCTTTGCTCTGGTAGAACGAGCTCTTCCTGCCTTGCAGTATACAAGACATCAAACCCAAGTACCATCCCAGCTTGTGTCAGCAGAGCTTTCAATAACAACATTTGGGGGTTCCTCAGATGCTCCACAGGGCTCTGAATAGAACCCAAAGTATGTTTTAAAGAAAAACTTGTACAAAATTCCGAGCTTCTGCTTCTCTCCTTGTCTAGATCCACAATCTCTGCAGACTTGGTCAAGCAATTGCCTTGATGACTGCCATGGGTTCCCTCCAACTGAAATATTCCCTTCCCTTCAGTGGGCATCTGCTGTCCAGCTAAGGTCAATCCACCAGTGACTTTTAAATAAAGCCTCAAAAGGCACAGGAACAGGACTACTGTAAAGAGTTACAGCTCAAGGGAATGCCAGCAGCTCCTGCACTCTGGCTGCTGCCAGCACTGCAGTTGTGACCATGCACAATGTGATTACTCTGTAATCACAAGCAACAGAGATGTGGGGTGTTTGCTGAGGAAGCTGCATTATCCTCACATAATAACACTGATTTAAAATTCCTCTCCTGGTGCTGGGAACAGTGGCATCTGCAGCGAGCAGCTCAGCTCTGGATGCTTGATACTCTCCTCACAGCAGAGATCAACAACGACTCGAGGACGTCTGTCAGGTTCATCTCACAACTTCACCAGAGGCTGAATTTGTTGAATCTTCTGAAGCACAGCGATTTCATCACTTCTCTGTTGTCAAAGTAAAGGCAAGGGCACTCTGACTGCTTGTCCATTTCTTTGCTGAATCTGGAGTACACTTCAACTGCAACATTCGTGCTCCACATACTAGCATTGGGGGTTAGGCATTAAAAAAGAAACCAAAGAGTCAATTTGCTAGGCTATAAATGACAATTTCTTTGCAGATATTAATTGCCCAGCTGCCAGTGCTAGCAGTGCCCAGAAAGTAGGGATCAGTCTTGCATCCCTATTGCTCTCCATGTGAAAACCCCTTCTTGCACCCTGAGGAAACACACAAAGGAGGAAATGCAGCAGGGAGTTCACGGATGGTACCTGGCAAAGCTCAAAGCAGGGGTCAGATCCCACACCTTTGCACCTGCTCCATTATTTTTCTATTTAGTTTTTCTAAAATTCCTTCAGTCAACAAAAGAACAAACAAACAGAATCATAGAATCAACCAGGTTGGAAGAGATCTCTAAGATCATCCAGTCCAACCTATCACCCAGCCCTATCCAATCAACCAGACCATGGCACTAAGTGCCCCAGCCAGGCTTTGCTTCAACACCTCCAGAGACAGCGACTCCACCACCTCCCTGGGCAGCCCATTCCAATGCCAATCACTCTCTCTGCCAACAACTTCCTCCTAACATCCAGCCTAGACCTTCCCTGGCACAATTTGAGACTGTGTCCCCTTGTTCTATTGATGGTTGCCTGGCAGAAGAGACCAACCCCACCTGGCTACAACCTCCCTTCAGGTAGTTGTAGACAGCAATGAGGTCCCCCCTGAGCCTACTCTTCTCCAGGCTAAACAACCCCAGCTCCCTCAGCCTCTCCTCATAGGCCTTGTCTTCCAGGCCTCTCAGCAGCTTCATCACCCTTCTCTGGACACATTCCACTGCCTCAACACACAAAAAAACCAACAAACAAAAAACCCAACAAACTCTCCCAGGGGGACTTATCCTGTAAGAAGACCTCATGATGCTGATCTTTTGTAAGCCCCCTCCTGCATTCTCCTCAAAAGGCACTGAGAGATCCCTTAGGATCCAGGGTGATCATAACAAAGAGAAAGATAGATCCTGGTGGGGTTTCAGCTGCACTATGACAGAGAGACTAGGAGATAACTGGGACAGCTAGACTGTTAAAATATTAATTGGCCTGAGAGTAAATTCTTAGTCCGACACACAGCAAGTTCTCTTCCACCCATGAACAAGACCTTCATCTCATGAGATCTATGGGCAACAGAACCCGGCAAAGCCAAGTTATTCCTTGCAAATGTGTTTTGGAACAGCTCCAACTGTACAACTGCACACGGAGTACGTGCGCGAGCGCTTCCCTTCTTCTCTGTGAGCTGAATCCTTGCTAGTGCAGAGCTGAAAGCAGTCCAGCAGCCTGACAGTGCCACTGCATCTTCACAAGGCAGCACATGGAAAGACAACTGAGAATACAGAAATCAGAAATAAATAACCTGGACACTAAGTTACCCAGCTGGAAGCCTCTTAGAATCTAGATTTATTTCTTAGAATCATAGAACTCTCTTGGTTGGAAAACACCTTGAAGATCATCAAGTCCAATCACTAACCCTGCCAAAGCTGATGCTACGTCATGTCCCTCAGCACATCCCTGCCTCTTGCAAACACCTTCAGGGATGGGGGGAAGATGTAACCACCTCCCTGGGCAGCCTGTGCCAGCCTTTGAGAGCCCTTTCAGGGGTTCCTCTAACATCCAACCTTAACCTCCACAGGTGGAACTTGCAGCCCTTTCCACTTGTCCTGTCACTTGTTGCTTAAGCAGAAGAGACCAAGCCTCACCTGGCTCCAACCTCTTTTCAGGGAGCAATGAGGTCTCCCCTCTGCCTCCTCTTCTCTAAACTTAACACCCCTAGATCCCTAGGTCCCTCAGCTGCTCCTCACTAGCCCTGTTCTTCAGGCCTTTGACCAGCTTTGTCGCCCTTCTCTGGACCCGCTGCAGACGCTCGGTGTCCTTCTTGGAGATAGGAGTCAGGCACAGCACCTCCGCGGGCACGGCCAGTGAAGAGCCCGGTGCGGAGCAGGAGGTGCAAAGGGAGCAGCACTGCACCACTGGCACGACACTTGGCAGCCCTGCGAGGGACGGGAGCGACAATAGCACCAGCACTGCCACGGGCACGGCACTTGGCAGCCCTGCGAGGGACGGGAGCGACAACAGCACCAGCACTGCCACGGGCACGGCACTTGGCAGCGCTGCGAGGGACGGGAGCGACAACAGCACCAGCACTGCCACGGGCACGGCACTTGGCAGCCCTGCGAGGGACGGGAGCGACAACCGCAGCAGCATTCTTACGTCCGCTGCGCCCCTCGCCTGCTCACGTTACGGCAGTGTCGCGCCGCGCCGGCGCTTCGCGGCAGCGGGACCGGCCGGCCGTAAGGCAGGAGCAAGCTGCGGGCGGGCGGCAGGGCTCTGCCGACTACAGGGGCTGCTGGCGGCGGACGAGCGGACTCAGTGGCACTCCGGTAAACGAGGAGAGAGCTCTTTCCTGCCCCTCGGGGAGCAGCGGGACTGCCGGGTTCCAGCCGGCTCCCGTCGGTGTGCGGCCGCGGGGTCCATGGTCTTGGCACAGCAGTTACACAGCTGCTTGCCACGTTTGTGTGGGTCCAAGTGATTTTTGCCCAAGTGCATGTCATGCCCTCCCAGCTATCCTTGCTGACGTGCAACACGTGTTACTTACTTGCTCTTAGCTCAAAGACTGGGGGTTTTCCTTCCCCGATTTCACTATTTTTCACCCTCCTTTTCTTTCCCTATTTACCCTCCACACACCTGCTTTTCTGGAGAGCAGTAAGATAACCTCGGTGGGGTCGTTCTGAACCTCTGTTGATGGAACAACCTCCACCTGCCTTTCGTGTTTGATGCCTACTGCTGAAGTGAGCACAGGGTACCATAAATCACAGACTGGTTTGGGTTGGAAGTGACCTTCCAACTTCTAACCATCACTTGACCATCCAGTTCCAGCTCCTCTGCCATGGGCAGAGACACCTCCCACTAGGCCAGGCTGCTCAAGGCAATGTTGATTACCTCAACCTGTTTCTAGGCTTGAGTTCCGGGCCCCTCAATTTAAGAAAGATGCTGAGGTGCTGGAAGGTGTCCAGATAAGGGCAGCAAGGCTGGTGAGGGGCCTGGAGCACAGCCCTGTGAGGAGAGGCTGAGGGAGCTGGGGGTGTGCAGCCTGCAGAAGAGGAGGCTCAGGGCAGAGCTCATTGCTGTCTGCAGCTCCCTGAAGGGAGGCTGTAGCCAACTGGGGTTGGGCTCTGCTGCCAGGCAACCAGCAACAGAAGAAGGGGACACAGCCTCAAGCTGTGCCAGGGCAGGTTCAGGCTGGATGTTAGGAAGAAGTTCTTCACAGCAAGAGTGATTGGCATTGGAATGGGCTGCCCAGGGAAGTGGTGGAGTCCCCATCCCTGGAGGTACTTAAGAGGAGGCTGCATGAGGCACTTAGTGCCATGGGTTAGTTAATTGGGTTAGTTGATAGGTTGGACTTGATGATCTTAGAGGTCTTTTCCAACTTGGTTAATTCTGTGATTCTGTGATGTCCTCTCTATCCCCTTCACAGTTAAAGATTTTATATTTCCATATTTTGTAGCTTCATCATTACAACATTTGTCTCCCGAAATATCAGTGGTTGTGATTATTTTTCCCCAAAGAGCATCTTAATGTGAGGTGAGAAAACAAGAGACCCAACAAGTCAGTGACATTTCCCTGCCCGTGCCTGGAACACCACACCTGAGTTTGCTTTTGTGCTGAATTGCAAAGCTGGTAGCTAAAATCCAAGTGCAGGCATTGAATGGAGAAAATGTTATGGCTAACTGGATTAAAGCAGGGTGCTCTGTAATGTATATGAATGTTGGCATTGGAAAATAAAGTCATTTTATTAACTCTGGATGAAGTTATTTAAATTCTAGCTGGCCGAAGGTCTTCAGGCATGCTAAGAATGATGCAGATCGTTAGGTCTGTAATGATATCATTAATTGCTTAAAAAATAAATCTCTTATCTGTCTGCTGCCATCAGAGACTGTAGCTGTTCTTTAGAGATCATTGAACAATTCAGCTTGTGGCACCTTTCGGAACAAGACAACTCTGAGTAAAGTTTCAGTAAAAGGCTCGGAAGTTCAGATGGAGAACAGCTGTGGTTTGCTCTACAGATCTGAGCCTCTTTCACAGTGGAACCAGGCTGCAGTCCTGGGGAGCTTCATGCTTCCAAAAGAAGCATGTTGGGACTACTTATTTTTCTTTACTCCTAGAAAATCATAACTGCATAGAAAAAAAATCAAGCTGACATCCTTCAGTTCTGCAGTCAGCCTAGCCCTGCAAAACACCGTGCATCACGTTTCTCATTGCAGGATGACCCTCATTTGCTCATTTCAGTCCAAATCCCAAACTGTTCAGCTAATTTCCACAGGGAAATAAAAGAGCACTTCCTTCCAGAACACTAATTTGGACAAATAGGAAAAGACAATAACAACGACAACAAAAACAAACAACCCCCCCCCCAAACCCAACAACAAAAAATCAAGCCAATAAACTCCCAAAACATAAGAAAAGGAGGCAGGAAATTTGGCCTGGAGCGCCAAATGTGTTCATTTGAACAATACCCTGTCAGCCTACGCTAAGGAAGGGGCTATCCGCATCCCAGTTTCAAAAGCAGCCAAGATTACGTGAGAGGATATCCAGCTGGTTCTGGTTTGCTGGAGACAGGCAGAACTATAAGCAGTTATCTACCCTCTTTTTTCTTTTCTCAGCTCTATGATCAGCAGGAGAAGCCATGTGAAGGGCAGGAGGGTAAGTTTAGGTTTTAGACTGACTGCTTGAAATCAGAAGGTTGAATGGATGAGGTTTATTGCAAGTGCTGTGATTGAATGCAAACTGCACGAGTTTTAACACTGAGAAGTAAAATACTGCACCAAAGCCAAGCTAATATTAATATTAATGACACAGGTAGAGTGTCCCTCCCCTGGTGCAGGGTGATGAACCAGATGACCTTTTGTAGTCCCTTCCAGCCCTACTCTCTATAAATATTAAATTAAACTAGAAATACATCAGGGCAGTGACTCTCAGTATTGAATTGGTGCTAAATCAAATTAACCACCAATAATAATCAATCCTTATTTAGTCTAAGGAATCATCTGTCTTTCCAATTATAAATCTCAGCTAAAGAATACTATCAAAGGCAATAAAAGATGGGGTTTGAACAGGGAAGTAAGCTAATAATGGGACTGCAGCAGTTGGTGTCTAGAATACAGCCAGAGCTAATTATAAAGTTTTCTTTTTCCACACTGATCAGTTTTCACAGGTACCTCTTTGCTTCTCTTTTGAAAGCAGAAGCTTAGAGTCTTCTCATCAGGAGAAGTCCTAAGTGATAATGATTAGATTTAAGGCATCAGCCAGTATCATTATGAAGTGATACTTAGAACAAATTGCATCTGGGTGATTTTTTTTTGTTTCCCTATTTGCACGACAAAGCAAAGGTAAACAAAGCAATCTAGAGGCAAACCCTGGCATTATTATAGATAACAACTTAATTCCTATTGATTCCTGCCATGATTTCAAAACATCTTTTCAATTCTTGGACATCAGCAGAAGATTATGCTCTGCAAAATGGAGAATGGATCAATTTTAGCTCCATAAAAAGTTCTCTCATAGTTCTGCACACTCTAATTTACAGAGAGAGAATCATCTGTAGGTTCTGCCATAATTTATAACTCATGCTTTAGGATCTGCTTCCTGCAGCAAAGCCAAGGCTGCAGCTTTACTGATGAACTTTAGTGCCACTTATCCCAGGCAAGCTCATCCTTATTTTCCCTCCCTCTGTTCATAGAATCGTAGATTCATAGCAAGGCTTAGGTTGGAAGGGACCTCAGAGAACATCTACTCCAACCTCCCCACCATGGGCAGGGACACCTCTCAACTACATTCATCTGCTCAAGGCCTCATCCAGCCTATCTTTCAACAGCCCTGGGGAGCAGGCATCCACAGCCTTCTTGGGCAGCCTATTCCAGAGTCCCAGCACCTTATCACAGAATCATACAATCAACCAGGTTGGAAATGACCTCCAAGCTCAACCAGTCCAACCTATCACCCAGCCCTATCCAATCAACCAGACCATGGCACTAATTGCCCCATCCAGGCTTTGCTTGAACACCTCCAGGGACGGTGACTCCACCACCTCCCTGGGCAGCCCATTCCAATGCCAATCACTCTCTCTGACAACAACTTCCTCCTAACATCCAGCCTAGACCTCCCCTGCCACAACTTGAGACTGTGTCCCCTTGTTCTGTTGCTGCTTGCCTGGCAGAAGAGACCAACCCCACCTGGCTACAACCTCCCTTCAGGCAGTTGTAGACAGCAATGAGGTCACCTTCATACTGAGGAACTTCTTCCCAACCCGAAGAACTTCTTCCCAATTGTCATTAGAATTCTTTTCACCTGGACAGCTGTTGCACTAAGTCTGTGCATCAGCTGCAGCAGATGACTTATGGTGCCATCCCGTTTCTATTAATAGCAACCCAAAAATTCACAGACATTTCTCAGCTGTTTCCATAACAGTAATTAAATTGCCACTCCAGTTTTGCAGCCCAGCTCTGAAATCAATTTTAAGAGTGATGTTAATGAGCTGCTTCTATGTCAGCTGATAAACAATTGTATGAGGGACAGGCATGGCATCATTCATTCCTTGAAGTCTTCCTTTATTCAAAGTCACTTTTCCAGGTAGGGCTGCAACCTCATGTTGCCATCAAGATCTGCTTTGAAAATGCACCTTGAAGACACCCCAGAGAAAGAATAGCCTAGCTTAGGGAAACATTGTTCAGAGAGCTGAGGAGTTAGGAAATGAACTCTTTCCTCAGGTAACCTGAAGTGAAGCTTCCAGGTCAGAGTAACACAGCAGAGCCATCCCTCCTCTTCCTAGAAGCAGGTTTTGTTGGCAGCTTAGAGATCCAAACTCTAGGAGAACACATGCTGTGCTTTGTTTGAAGGCACTGGGAGCTTACATCTGCACAAAAAAACAGCTTCAAGGGATGTGTCAAGACCGCTTGTAAGCGTGGAGGCCAGCAGGAAAACATCAAGGCCCCCGAATAACTGCGTATAGGCATAATGTCAGCACTGGGGACACTGGCTGGTGTCATTGATCTGCAGTGCCAAACCCAAACTGGTGAACTGTGTTTCCAGGGGCAATGACAAGAAGCTCAGTTGTTTGTTTGAAAGTTTCAGAAGAAACTGTCAGCCCTGGGAAATAAAAAGGCAGAGAACGTAAACTGCTTGAAAAGAGATGTATAAAAGCAAAGCAGAATTCAAGGAAGCAGTGAGCAATGGAAGGCAGCTCCCAAAGCCAGGACTCCAAACATATCAGTGTCCTAATGGGGCCCAGGGAGAAGCTGTGAGGCACTGGCGATTGATTTTACACTGGTGCTTCAAATGACCACAATTTTTGAGAGCTAGAGGACTTTTGTTCTGACTCACACAAAGCATCTGATACAAAAGAAGATGTATCTAGCCAATATCATTTATTTAGGGGGAGACATTGAGCAATAATAGCATTTTACTCTGAATTGCAGCAAGAGCTTTCTTCCCGGTACAGTTCTTACAGGAATAGCTGACTGCAATTTCAGAGAAACTTCTGACAGGCACTGAAATATGGGACAGAGAGCTGGGGGGGTGTGGGGAGCAGGGCGGTGTAGCTAATGAATGCTCTTCAGAAGCCCCCACTTCTTTCACAGACATATCAGCCTGTGGCTTTATTTCAGTCACCATCTGTTCTATTAGGATGAAATATTTGGGTTTGCTCCAATGTCCGTGATTGAAAGGTGAAGCAAGATGCAAAGGGGGTTAAACGGGAATATGCTCATTAGTACCTTTCCCAAGTGTCTTTTATAACCAGAATGGTTTGTGTTGGAAGTGACCCTGAAGACTGTCCAGTTCCAACCCCCCTGCCATGGACAGGGACACCTCCTGCCAGCCCGGATTGCTCAACACCTCATCCAACCTGGCCTTGAGCACCTCCAGGGAGGGAGCATCCACAGCCTCCCTGGGCAACCTGTTCCAGCATCTCCCCACCCTCACTTTTACATCTCTTCCCTCCACAGCTGTCCACAGCACAGACATCCTTGTGTCATGGTGATCAGGGACTGTAAAGAAAATAATAAATGCCAGGTGGCAATGGCTGCACAGGAAATTCCAAGATTGCTGCTGTCAGGATGCTAACATCTGTGTAAAAAAGACATTTCCCTTTTTCCCTCCTCCTGTTCTTAAGATTTTGTTTTGATTGCTTTTTCCCGATGTTTGTTCAGGCTGAAATGACAAACCTGGTATCACTTCAGCATCCAAGCAGGATGAGGAGAGACTGAACTGGTGCAGTCACACCCAGAATGAATCAGAAATCTGTTCTCACACCTACAAAGAACCAGTGGATCTTCTGTCTTAATGAGGCCTCGGGTTTCAGTCAAGAGGAAGAAGAAAAGTCAAACAGGGAACCTCTGTGTCTCATTAGAAACAAAACAGTGATTCCAGCACAGCTCATCAGTGTTCAAAAGCAATCATTTTGGTATCCTGCCAGCTCTGCCTTTTTCTTTTCATGCTGAACTGACAACTTTTGCTCCATCCAGAAAGAGGCTGACAGGTGGAGCGGCAGCTGAGCAGCTGCAGGCATTTGGCTGCCTGTAGCCTGCTGCTGGTGGCCGAGAACTTCTCTTCACTTTGGTGTGCATCTCTCTGGAGAACTTGGGAAGTCACAGCACAGAGCCAAGTCTTTGCTACTGTGACTGCACCAGGAAGTCTAAAGGGTTAGGAGGATTTCAGTATTCCCAAAACACAGATATGCATGTCTCCCTCTTCAATCAGCCCAACTCTGCAGGGAAGACTCTATTCTCTCTGAATGGATTGACAAGAAAGGAAGCATGCTGAAAATCAAGCACAGGTTTCACGTGAAAATGTGATTACTCCTTAGCCTTCCCAACCCAGCAGACAACAGCACTTTGCCACTTCAGAGCAGCTCTTTTCAGCAGTGGAGAACCATGTTTTGTTCTCTTGCATGGTGACCTCACTATTCTACCACCATCTCCATTGTACTAGAGAGATAAAACATGAATCTCTGAAAGCAAGGAACCAAAACTCTAGGGCAGAATAGGTACCTATGACACAGCCTAAATATATTGCAAGGAGCTGGTGCAAGATACTTGGAGCAGAAAGAGCAGAGACTTCATCTTTCATCTCGCCACCTTCCATGCCTTTTCTGCTGCTCTGTTCCTAAGCTCTTACTCAAATCCTCCAGGACAGTTACCCATTCAATCATCTGTGACATATACATCTGCTCATTCTGCTTGCAAATGTGCAATCCGGACAGAAATAACTGCCTGTCACAATATTTACTTCCAAAATGAAATGAAAAAAAAGTGAATCCAAGAGCTGTGTGAAAACAGCACAATACATGACTTACTGTGCCCCTGACCAGGAAAGAAATCCTCTGCTCCAGTCAGGGGAACATGCAGAGGGCTGGCAGTCGGGAGGGCCTCAGTTCCATTGCCCATTTCTGACCTTATTTATGCATTGTTGAAGGATGCATAAGAGTTTCACGGTGGCAGTTTTTTCTTATTTCACACCAGTGACCTGCCTAACTTCCCCAATTTTTCATGTAAGAATAGAATTTGATACCAAAATGTTTTCTAACCTATCTGTAGATCCACAGTAAACAGGTATTGAGCATCTAACCCCTTCTAGGAGCCAGTTTTTACTGGATCTAGAGCTAGAAGGATACAACCCAGCTGACCTCTGCCCCCGTTCTACTCTCCGATGTCAGCAGAACTGAGAAATCGAATTCAGCTATGCTTTATAACGTTTTTTAGTCAATTAGGAACATCTCTTCTAGGGAGATTTATTTTTATTATTATCACTCCAAGAACTGAAATAAATGATTCTGCTAAGCAGGGCAAACATTTTAACCTCAGGCCTCATCCAGCCTGGCCTTGAACACCTCCAGAGAGGGGGCAGCCACAACCTCCCTGGGCAACCTGTGCCAGTGCTTCACCACCCTCACTCTAAAGAATTTCTTCCTAATCTCCAGTCTCAATCTGCCCTCCTCAAGCTTCAATCCATTCCCTCTCATCCTATCACTACAAGTGCTTGTAAAAAAATCCCTTCCCGACTTTCTCATGTACCCTTCAGGTACTGGAAAGCTCCTCTAAGGTCTCCCCAGAGCCTCCCTTCTCTTCTCCATGCTGAGCCACCCCAACTCTCTCAGCCAGTCCGCATAGGGGGGGGCTCTCCAGCCCAAATCTGAACATTTCTGAAGAGATTCTCACTTATTTCCTGATGCTGGCTGTGCAACTACAAACTTGTGCATTTGTTTTAATACCCAAATACATTTTTTCAGTCCAACCTCCTACATCCACCTGCTTCTCAGGCAACAAAAGTGTTTTCACATGATTTTAACTGCTGTGTTTTCTACAGATTACCTACTTAGAAGCTTCATTGTGTTTTCCTCACTTCAAAGCCAGCCTGCAAAGATAATCCTTTGAAAACAAGGGATATTCCTCAGATTCACTAGGCACTTCAGAAAGTTTTCCTTAATGCTCTGGCATAGTTGAGAATCTTTGATCAAAAGAAACCTCAACCCCTAAGCTTGTAAAATATTCAAGCAAATCTTTGGTTTTGCATTCAAGAAATATCCTGCCAGCAGTGCTCACATTTTAGACTTCTAAGCACCCTGTTGATCAGTAGCTGAAGGAGGCTGCCAGGCCAGCTGACTTCTAGTCAGACACCGAGCACTGGCTGTTGTTAGCAGGCCTGCACACAGCATTTCCAAAGCACGGTGACATAACACAGTAACAATCCCTGCTTAGTTCCTTATTCCTAATACATCCTAGCAGAAATGACATCTCAGTTACCACATTTCATTACAACTTAGACAATTTTTCTCTTCCTCCCCAGCTGACTTCAAAACATGGCTTAAAGCACTCCTCATAAAGAAGGAAAAGCTATTTTTTTTCTCACAGTAGGATGGCTCCAGGGACAGTTTGAGATCCAGTTAAAGAGGGAACTGGTTACTAATAACAAATGCTTTAACGAAGCCCGTTCCCTTTGTTTCCTGGCTTCCACTGCTGTGTTCTTCAATATTCTGAACTGTTATTAGCAGGAGCAGGCCACTCTAATCCTTGCAGATAAAACAAGGTCAGACCATGGCCAGTTGTAACATCTGCATGAGTTAGCACTGAGGGCTCTGGGATGTGTGAATTGCTTAATGGGTTGTTAACTCCAATGTGCATTGATAATAACTGAAAGATCAACTTGTCAACATTACTTATTTGGCCACTGATCAAAGCACTATAAGAGGATGAGGGAGATAATGTGAAGGTCAGGATAATTTTCTGTGAGGATTTCCTTTCGGCACATGAATATTATTACTCCCTGATAGGTTACTAAGGAAAAAAAAAATCCACTCAAACCAAAGCAGTTAAGAAACCCAGGGTGAGCCAATAGCACAGGATCAGTCATGGAACATCATTCCAAGCAGGGAAGCAGTCTGAACCCCTGCTGCATTTCAGGCTCTCCAGTGAGCCCAAAGAGTCAAAACTCACAAGATAAAATCTTGTTCAGGGCTCGGAGGAGATTCTCATTTTGGTGTCTGATATGTGTGAAAACTACTTTACAATTCCTAGGCTTTCCTTGAGTTCAAGACCTGCTCTCCTGGTAACACTCACTAGAGAAGTCTCTGTGGCTTAGTTATGCAAGGAACTCTGCAAGCAGAGAGTAAAAGAGTGGCTGCCCAGGAGAGTTTAATCTGATCCAATATCTAGTATTATCGGGAAAGCAGGTTTAGAGCAAAGAAGAAAAGGAGTTGCATCCAGTGTCAGTCTCCCAATTTCTACAGCCCACAGGTGCCCTGCTCTGGAAGGGCAGAGAAAGCTAGCTTGTTATCCAGATTTACCTAAGCCTACATTATCTAGGTCCTGTCTAACTCATCTGAGCAAGGAGGTCAGACTTCCCACATGCAAAATACTTCCTCCATAGACAAGTTACTCACCTGCTGGCAGTCAGGTTGCCTTTCTTTTAAGCCTGCTACCCAGCCCAAATGCATCACATTTTCTCTAGTTGGGCTCTACCCTTTGAACTCCTTAGTAATTATGAGAGGTTTGAAAAATGCCAGGTTTGGGGGGAGGGGGGGGGGGGAGGAAAGGTGCAAAAGGAAAATGGACACCAACAGAATACCTTGATCTCTAAATCGTACTTTGAGGACTATGACTAATGTCTTCCCTCCAAAACAGTGCTTGATGTAATACAAACCCCTTAGAATGGATGGCTGGGATTTAATTTGGCGTGGATTCATGGAATCAGAAGTAAGAGTGCCACCTAGCGAGGCACCGACACCGTGGAATCCCGGAATCGTTCGGGTTGGGAAAGACTCTCGAGATCGTTAGGTCCAACCCTTAACCCCACTCTAACCAGTTCACCACTAAACCGTGTGGCTAAGTGCCACATCTAAACGCACCCAGGGATGGTGACCCACCACTCCCTGCCCCGCAGCTCCTGCAATTCATGGAAATCCTCTCTTTTTTGATCTGGGGAGAGGGTGTTCAGGAGGTGTCTGCTGGGTTTTCTTTATGCAGCGGCATATAGCACAGGCAGAAGTTCAGAGCTTGATGTGGAAACCACCAGAGGACAATTCTATAGGCAACCACAAACCGAATTTTCCCTTCCTGTCACTGCCCACCTTGCTCAAACCAGCTCTAGTAAGCTAATACCACTCTCACTTTTCTAGAAATGGTCACTTGCATCTTCCCTGTGCTTGTGTGCATTCATGCCTTCGTCATCCCTTTGGATTCATTCCCAGAGCTGCTTTTCATCTGACAGCCATTGTTTTCTATCATTTTTATGCCTTGTACTCACGTTCATGGCAGGGCTGTTTAGCTCTGGTCTCTGCCCAGCAGGGTCATTTACAAAAGACAAATATCATCACCTTTGTTTAACAGCCAGTGAGACCTCGGGCACAGTGCCTGAACGACTTACCAAGCAGAAGTCACTGGTAGAGCTGGAAGTCACAGAGTCACAGAATAGTAGGGGTTGGAAGGGACCTCTGGAGACCACTGAGTCCAACTCCCCCACCAGAGCAGGATCACCTAGGGCAGGTCACACAGGAACATGTCCAGGAGGGTTTGGAATGCCTCCAGAGATGGAGACTCTCATCACCTCTCTGAGCAGCTTTCAATTAAAGAAGTTCCTTCTCATGTTTGGATGGAACTTCTGATGTTCAAGCTTGTGCCCATTATCCCTTGTCCTGTCACTGGACAGCATCCTGTGGTCTTGGGCACCTGATCTAGCTGGAGGAGCCCCTGCTGACTGCAGGGGGTTGGACAAGGTGACCTCTGAGAGTCCCTTCCAACTCAAAGCAATCTGTGAATCTGTTCTCTTCCCTCTTTGAACACATTGCCTTCCAGACTGAAAAAACAAACCCTACTCTGAATGCAAAGGTACAGCTGAACTGATGAATCGCTCTGGTTCCAGTTCTATCACACTATTCAGTACCTCTTCACTTGTCAGGTGAAGCCATTGGTAACTCACTGTCATTAGTTTCAGCTCAGTGCTTGTAGCCTGTAGGGACCAAGGTACTGCACTGAACATCCATTTAAAAAGCAATTCCCTAACTTGGCAAATGCCACTGGTTTGTCATCACTGATTTTTGTAATTATTTCACATAATTTCATAATATTTAGAAGAAAATCTGTCTAGAAGTTTACTTGGGAAAGAGCTACCTCACCCTGAAGCTGTTTTTTCTTGCTCAAGATGGCTTTTTTATGCCTAATGTGTATTAAATGGCAGTGAGCAGTCAGTCAACAAAAACTCAGAAGCTAAACAACAAGGAAAAAAAAGGAAGGGGGGGAGTAAAGGCTACAAATCTCAAGGCAGTTCTAGCAGAGAATGAAAAATGACATCCACCTCTTCCTGCCTGAACCCATGCAGACTCTGCTTGCTGAGTGCACTATCTGTGGGGAGAAGTCCAGAACCATGGCCAAAAATTTGCTGGTTTACAGTGCAAATGGACCTTGGATGTATCCTACACCTTAAGCATAGTGCAAGGTCAAGAGAAAGCCAGAAAGAGGATGTGCTGCTGGGCTGGAGGGGAAAGAAAAGGAAGAGGAAGTCTGCAGCAGGTATTTCAGCAGCTCCATGCCATGAGGGATGATAAACTGCAGTGCTGCCAGAGCTGTTTCAGGTAACAGCTGTGGTGTGGAATGCAGTCACTGCATACAGTGTGGCATTTCCCTGTCAAAACTGCAGTGGCTTTCACCAGAGGGAAGGGAGAGGGAAGACATGTGCATACTCTGATCAAGTTATCTAGGAAGGACAAAGTTGTCCACATGGCACAGGTTTCTGTGGTGAATGGACAGCAGCCTCCTAAGTCCTCTGCTAGCAGCAGAAACTTTTGGAAATCATTGCAGCAGCAGAGAAGAGTTTGCTGACCAAAGCCAAGTACATTTAGATTAGACACTGGGAAGAAATTCTTGACAGTGCACATGGGGAGACACTGGAACAGGTTGCCCAGGGAGGTTGTGGATGCCCATTCACAAGGCCAGGATGGATAAGGCCTTGAGCAACTTAGGCTGGTGGAAGGTGTCCCTGCCCACGGAGACTAGATGATCTTCAAGGTCCTTTCCAACCCAACCCATTCTATGAATCTATGATTCTATGAAATGAGCAAGGTTGAAGTAGCATATGAGTAAATAACAAAGGTAGGCAGAGCATTTGTCTCAGGTGTTGAAGCAGGAAGTTGACCATTTTCAAAGGAGTAAGGTCAGTTCCTCCCCATTCATGACTTTGGTTGAAGCAAGTTCTTTGGAAAAATGAAAGCAGTCATAAACCACATGGGCGTAATATCCTCTGAGCTGAAATTAACTTCTCAATAAAGACCAGAGCCACAATTTAAATTCTGAATGAGTAAAAGTTACATAAACTGAAGCTGCTCTGATTAAATCCAAAAGCAACTGGGGGAGTGGCTTTTGTACTGGTTACACCAGCTCCTTGCTCTTGAACATTACAAGTCCAAACTCGGAGAACTCTCCAGCGATCAACTCTTCAGAGACTTCAGTTTGCATCTGCAATGTTTCTGTGGATTGAAATGCAGAGCTGGGAGCTTCTCTGGCCTCCACACTTAGCTTGCCTCTGGGCTGTATGGCTGCTGCAGGCACAAGCCACACAACTGTGCTGCAGCACAATTCCACCATCCAATCAGAGATGCTCATTAAGGCAGCTCTGCAAATCCTGACACTGCACTGGGTGTCAGCTCAACTTCAGCAGAGGGACAAGGAGGACACAGCAACATCAGTGATTCCACTCAAACTGACAGTCACAGAAATTGTCCATAGTAGCCCTGAGGACCCTGTTCAAATTCCAGGAAGATGAGATGGAGAGCTGAGCCTCCCACCAGGCAGATGACCAACACCTCCTTTGAGGGAAAATTGATCACTCATCCTAAAACATGCAGGAGTTTGTCTGGGACTAAATAAATCTTTAGCAAACACTGAGAACTTCATCAGCTACTGCCAGCACCTAATCTTCTGTAAGCAAGCTCATCAAGAAACAAGCAGCTACTGTCTGCTGTCACCTGTCAGCATCCTGCACAGACATCAGGAGTGCTGCAGGCCAGAGGCAGCACAGGAGCCGAACTCTTTGCTTTGCAGGCTCAGCTCCTCCAGGGCAGAAGCAGAGGTGACCATTTGGGGTTCAATGACAGTGTCACTGAATCTGGAGCAAGTTTACTGCTACTCCAGGGGGATGCAGGAATACATGGATGTGCCTCAGAACAAGTGGAGAAATCCAAACTAACTGGATGAACTCAGTTGTTTGGATAAACAACAATCTCCTCATTATTTTTGTTGTTCACTCTTCACCAAAAAGAGTAAATATGGAAAATTAGTTCAGCACCTGTTACCTTGTGTGGGGGCTGTTGCTGAGTGTCCAGAGAAGAGGCTTGGATAAAATTGCATCACTTGTCCACTTACACTCATCTGTGACCAAACTCCTTTCCCCAAGCATAAAACTGTTGCTGCCTTAGTAAATAGTCTCATGGCCCTTGGACATCTGGAGGAAGCTCTGCACAATGAGAGTGGTGAAATACTGGAACAGGTTGCCCAGGGATGTGGTTGCGGCCCCATCCCTGCAGGCACTCAAGATCAGACTTGCTGTGGCCTTAGACAGCTTGATCTAGTTGGAGGTGTCCCTGCTGACTGCAAGGGGGTGGGAAAAGATGAGATTTGAGGGTCCTTTCCAACCTGATGCAATCTGCGACTCAGTTTAGTTTTACATTTGCAAGAAGCTTCACTCCCTACTCATTTTAATGTCTTGTATCGTACATCATCAATTCTACTCCACTGGAAATGCCAAATCTCCACATACATAGCCATGTGCCACCAGCCTTGCCCCTCTTGTGCTTGAGGTTGAGAGATTACTAGGGAGAGAACACTAATTCAAATCACTACTACAGGTATTTTGTTATTTAAATTTCACTGACTAACTCCCCCATCCCTTCAGACCTGGGAGAGCTGGGATCAAGAGAGCAAGGGCAGGATGATACAAGGATAATAAAACAGTCTGAGCAGAAGAATCACAGCTTAAGCTGATTGTTGTGTTTGCCTTGTAAGTGAAAATAGTAATCAAGCTGGAAAAAAACCAACCCAAACCAGGATAAAAATAGTCCTTTCTCTCTGCTTTTTTCCCTTCTTTCTCCAGGAGAGGCTTTTGCTCCCTCAGTTGGAGCACACGTGCTCAGATACCTGATTTTGTTTTCCATGCATTTAAAGAAAAGGAAACTTCCTGTGGGAGATGTGGGGGCAGGCAAAAAACAACAGGCAATCAAAAAAGGGACATTTCCCACCAGCCCAGGTTGCTCAAGGCCTCATCCAACCTTGCCTTAAACACCTCCAGGGAGAGGGAATCCACAACCTCCCTGGGTAACCTGTTTCATTGTCTCCCCACCTTCACTGTCAAGAATTTCTTCCCAATCTCCAGTCTCAGTCTTCTCCCTTCCAGCTCAAAGCCTAGGCCTGATCCTGATCCTGTCACTCCCAGCCCTTGTCAAAAGTCCCTCCTCAGGTCTCCTGCAGCCCCCTTCAGGTACTGGAAAGCTGCTCAAAAGTCTCCTTGGAGTCTTCTCTTCTCCAGACTAAACAGCCTGAACTCTCCCAGCCTGTCCCCATAGGGGAGGTTCTCCAGCCCACTGATCATCTTCCCCTGGACCCACTCCAGCAGTTCTAGGCCATTCTTTTGCCGGGGCCACCAGAGCTGGACACAGTGTTCCAGGTGGGGTCTCCTGAGAGCAGCGTAGATGAGCAGAATCACCTCCCTCACCCTGCTGGGACAAGCACTGTCATCATGAAGATGGTGATAATACTTCCATTGCTTCTGACTGACAATCAGCAGTGTGCAGAGAGGAGTTTTTTTACTTAGATGCCAGCAAGCGTTTGAAAGGAGATTGCTACACTGAGCTCTTGTCGTGTTGGAAAGGTTCTGCTGACAGCTTGGTTACTGTGCAGGGAAAGGCGGGTGGCAGAAACAAAGCAACAGCAATGAACATCTGTATCAGTCACACCACAAAGGCTCCTGATGAAGATCTGGGATTCTAATGATGACAATGCTGCTACTGAAGATGGAAATGTATCCAGCCATTTAATCCCCCTGACTATTGCAACAGGTAGAGACTCTGTGTCGCTGAGTATCTCTGATGAACGTTAGCAATGAAAATGAATGTGAGCTGCAGGAGAAAAGAACAGATTCATGGACAGGAAAAAAAAAAAGAGAGGATGGAAAATAACAACTGCTGAGCATTTCATATATCCACCAAAGACTGCTGAATGGCAAGGCAAAGTGACAAGCTTTGATTTGTGGGGTGTAGAATAAACAAAGCAGTTAAAACCTCCTAAAAGAATACTCAGAGACACTCAAGGAATGCTAAGGGTGGCATCGCCACTCACCAACATTGTTCCTCAGCAAAAACTGCATGAGAATGGTATTCTTCCCTGGGTTTGCCTCTACTGAATAAAGCAAGTGGGGAAAGATTAGGTACATAGAATCTGAAAACCAAAACTAAGACAGTTGCAAAACTGAAATGGAATTGGAATTCTGTGCCGACCTGTGTTAGGACAGGCTGAGGGAGCTGAGGGTATTCAGCTCAGAGAAGAGGGCTCCAGGGGGACCTCAGGGCTGCCTTCCACTACCTGAAGGGATCCTGCAGAGAGACTTTCCATGAGGGTGTCCAGAGACAGGACAAGGGGGAATGGTTTGAAGCTGAAGGAGAGCAGGGCTAGACTAGAGCTGAGGAAGAAGTTCTTCAGTCTGAGACTGGTGATACTGCAATAGGGAGGCTGTGGATGCCTCCTCCCTGGAGGTGTTCAAGGCCAGGCTGGGTGTCAAGAAGGGGCTAGTGTCTTGTCAGTGGTAAGCTGTGACAGGACAAAGGGCAACGGCAACAAACTGGAACTCAGGAAGTTCCACCTCAGCATGAGAGGGTCCTAGAGCTCTGGAGCAGGCTGCCCAAAGAGGTTATGGAGTCTCCTCCAGCAACTTTGAAGACCCATCTGGATATGTTCCTGTGTGACCTGGCCTGCATGACGCTGCTTTGGCAGGGAGATCAGATTTGATCACCAAAGGTCCCTTCCAACCCCAACTATTCTGTGATCCTAATGGTCAAACCCAACACCTTGACTGCACACAGACACAAACCAGAGAAGAAGACTGTCAGATGTGTCTTCCGTGTGAAACAACAGTTGCTGTTTGGAAGTCCTCATAAAGCCCCTGCAATCACAGCCAACTGACTTGCAGACATTTCAGGGTAATTTTCTCTTTAGATGATCTAAAATCACCATATACTGACTTCAGCCAAGTCATTAGGTAACAACATTGCTTTTTATCTGTTTGCACAGAGCTAAACTTAATGAAGAGTTTTTAATGTTGCCATGGTGATATTAGACAACACACTCAAAAAAATCTTTTCCCATTTTTGTTTGCTTGCTTGCTTTTGGCAGCAGAAAGCGTTCCAAGACAAAAGGCAACAATCTCTCCATCGGCTGAGGAGCAAAACCTCTCCATTACACCTGCTCTTCCTATTGAAGAAGCAAACAATGTAATTTACTTCAAAGTTAAACATTTGTAGACTCAGTCAAACAGAAGCTAATGGGAAATACAAAAATCGTAGGGAGTAAAGATCCTAATATTGAATGGTAACTAACTTTGGTGTGCAAGTTCTAGCAGAAGAGGTAGCCCTGTAGCACACACAATACACAGCTGCCATGGCTCGTAACACACCACAGGCTTGGCATGAAGTTAGTTACACAGGTATCAAGGATGGGTCAGGCTTTGTCTGGACTGGTCTCACCCTGCCTGGAGATCTGTCTTAACATGGAAGAACTAAAAGATGTCTTTTTGGCTTTTTTTAAAGGGCTGCATGAGACCTCCAATACGTTTCCAAAGATAGACTGGAGATTAGGAAGAAGTTCTTTACAGTGAGGGTGAGCACAGACCGGCACAGGTCACCCAGTGTGCAAGTTTGAGCCTAGCTGGGATGTTTTAGAGAGAAGAATTAGATTCTAGGCTGTGAAAAGGAACCAGTGGTGATGGCTGCTGCACTCATAGCCTTGCTGGGATGTATAAAAAGAACACAAACATAGATAACAGAGTTGCTCTCTGGCTTGGCTGCCTCCCTTCTCTCCCTAACCTGCTGTGTGACTAATCCCTCTGCTTCCTAACCCCCCCTGGCCAGGGTGGTTGGGAGCCCCTCCTGGGGACTCTGGTTTCTGGGAGGGCTGCTGTGTTTCTGCATTACTTTTTAACTTGTACATTTCTGTCTATAGCTGCAAATATTGTAACTATCTGCTTGTATCTTGTGCTAAGCTATAAAGCTTCATTCTCATTTCCAGTTTAGCTGAGTGTAGTCTGGGGGATTTTCACAAGAGTGGGGGGCAGGTAACACCCAAACCATTACATCTTTATTTTATGGCTGCTCCCTCCCTGGAGGTGTTCCAGACCAGGTTGGATGAGGCCTTGAGCAACCTGTTCTAGTGGGAGGTATCCTTGCCCATGGCATGGGGTGTGTGTGTAGGGGCAGGTGGGTTGTGGAACTGATGAATCTTTAAGATCCCTTCCAACCCATTCTCTGATTCTGGCATTCCTGACAATAATCTCTTTTTGATGATCTTCAGTCTTCTGGACCATGCTTGCTAGCACAATGATGTTCTTTTCAGCATCTTTAACCTCTTTTCACAAAATCAAGCAGGTTGAAAAAGATGGCTGAGATCATCGAGTCCAGCCTGTCACCTAACCCTTCCAATTAACTAACCTATGGCACTAAGTGCCTCATCCAGTCTCCTTTTGAACACCTCCAGGGATGGGGACTCCACCACCTCCCCAGGCAGCCCATTCCAAAGGGCAATCACTCTTGCTATGACGATCTTGCTAATGTGCAGCCTAAACCTGCCCCAGCACAGTCTGAGACTACTTTATTCTTGTGAAGTGAGTAACAACCACCGATGTAAATGTTCTAACCAAACAAATAAACTCACCAGCTTTTAGGAACATCAGCTACAACAAATTTCTTCCAATCTCTGAGAAGTTCCAGTTCCTCTTGCTTACTGTCTTCAAGCAATTGAAAACTGCATTCCTTCCACATCTCTTGATCACAACATCCCGAGTTGGTGTTTGCACCAAATTTGTATTCATATTAAGTTTCCTCTTTTATTTTTGTGTTAATAGCCTGGTAGTTGCTCCAGCTAATATCCAGCTGAGAAGATGATCACCTTTTTCCTTCTGTGAGAAGCTGTGGTATTTATAAATCCAACCATCCCCTGGGATGGACGTTTGACAGACTGAAACCTTCCCTTTCATACCAGCCACGGTGGTCCCCTCTGGTACCTTCTGCCTTTTCAGTGCTATTAGAATTGGCTCTAAGGAGATTATGAGGGCTTTTGTCTTCTGCCTCCCTTCAAGATAATTGAAGCTTGCTAAAGTGCATAGCTCCACCTGAATGCTGTGAGACTAATTTCAATGTGCATCGTCCCTTACCAGTTACCTCATAAGGATCCGGTGGATTCTCTGCCTTAGTACCTCTGTCTCTCTGAAACACCGCCAGGGATGGGGGGGGGGGGATATTCAACCACCTCTCTGGCCAGCCTGTTCCAGTGTTCAACAACCCTTTCCGTGAAGAAATTGTTTCTTATGTCCAACCGAAACATTCCCTGGTGTCACTCGTTGCTTAGGGAGACGAGACCAAGCCCTGCCTGGGTCCAATCTCCTTCCTGGGAGACGCAGTGAGCAATGAGGTCTCCTTCCCTCAGCCTCCTCTTCTCCAGACTAAAAAGTCCGGCTCCCTCAGCCGCTCCTCCCCAGCCCTGTTCTCCAAGCCCTTCATCAGCTTTACTGCCCTTCTCTGAACCTGCTCCAGCCTCTCAATGTCTTTCTCGGAGGGAGTGAGGCTGGCAGAGGCACTGCTCTGCGCGGGCACGGCGGTGAGGCCGAGGCCGAGGCCGAGTCCCAGGCTCAGGCCCAGGCCCAGCTACGCCACAGCGCCACTGGCACGAGCGCTGCCGGCCGACACCTCCCCGCCCCGCCCCTCGCCTGCTCGCTTTACGGCAGCGTCGCGCCTCGCCGGCTCTTTGCGGCAGCGGAACCGGACGGCCGGAAGGCAGGTGCGCGGTCGCGCTCGGGCGGGCGGGGGTCTGGCCGTTGCGGGAGGCGGGCGGGAGGCTGCGGTTTGCCGGGCTGCGAGGGGTGCTGGCGGTGGACGAGCGGCCTCGGTGGCCCTCCGGTAGATGGGGTAGTGCTGTTCTTTCTCGCGGCTGTTTCAGAGCTGCGGTCCAGTCTTCCCGGTGAGGAGTGGGACTGCTGAGTCCAAACTGCCTCCCGCCGGTGTGCGGGGCTGGGGGAGGGAGCGCGGATGGAGCGGCGCCGGGCTGCCGGCGGGGCTCGGCTGTTCCGAGGCAGCGAGGCCCCTGGCCGGTGCCAGGTAGCCCTTTTGCGTTTCACGGGCTCGCCGCAGGGCCAGAGTCCGGCGGGGGGACAGGGTGCCCTGGGCCGGCACCGGGGCCTGGGCCGAGCTCCACCGCGCAGCTCGGTGGGTGGTACAAATCGTTAATAAAGACCTGTTCTCGTTGTTCTGTTTCTCATGTTGGCCTGAAGTGTGTTCATTGGAAAGGGATTAGGAGGAGTACTGACAGGTGGAGCACGGTGCAGTTGTTGAACGGGCCTGAATGCTTGTGCTGCTGACTGTTGGTAAACGTAAAGGACTGGAAATGGATGACAAACCAGCGTGAGATCAAGCAGGACTTTGGTTTTCTTCTTTGTAGCAAACATAAGAAACATTTCTGAAAATATAAAGGTGGTCTTGGTTGTAGGCTGAGCTCATGAGCCAAACACGGTTTGTCTTCTGGTCTGAAAGCAGCTGGGAACTTCACTGGCTTCTGAGCTTTGGCTATCCCAAAATTAAGCTTCTATCTGGTGGTATTTCAGTTAATTAAAGACAGTTTATCTTAAAGTGACTTTCTCAAGCCAATGGAACTACCTCACAAGGGGAGTGGTGGAGTCTCCGGTACTGCGCACTTAGGATTCAGCTGAACAGGTGCTGGGCCAGCTTGTCTAGACCATGTCTTTGCCAGGAAGGGTTGGAGCAGGTGATTCTTGAGGTCCCTTCCAACCTGGGGTCGTGTAAGTGATTCTGGAAGACTGCTTGTCATTGTGAGTTGGCTAATGGCTAAACGTTTGACTCTGATGTGCAGAAGGTTGTTTTTCAAGCAGATGACACACAGCAGAGAAACAAAGGTTGTTTCCTGCCCTTCCCATTAAAGCTTTTCTTTGGTGTTTTCTGCTACAGGAAGCCTGCTGTGCTTGCTGGTAGCTATACACTTTTTCATACACAGATAGGTACTGAGTTGCTTCTCCCTGTAGTAGTCTCATGTTTATTCCATTGAAGTTCTATTGTGGATCTTTAGCAAGAGTTACAAACAATGATTTTGCCTCTTGAAGCTGAGCTGGAAAGGAACTGGCAGTGCCATCTCCGTGGCCAGTAGTTAGAAGGGTTTGTCCTCCTCTGTGTTTGCTGTTGACTACAGCAGTATGTAATGGAGACTTTCTTACTACCATCTGCAGAGGTCCATGGCCTTACCACAGCAGTTACACAGCTGCTTACCATGTTTGTATGGTTCCAGGTGATTTTTGCCCAGATGCATGTCATGTCCTCTCAGCCATCCTTGGTGAGGTGCAACACATGTTACTTAATTGCTGTTAGCTTAAAGTTTGGGGTTTTTCCTCCCTGATTTCACTATTTTTCATCCTCCCTTTATTTCCCTATTTACCCTTCATACACCTCCTGCCTTTTCTTTAATGACAAACTTTTCTGGAAGGGAGTAAGATGAACCAGCTGGGGTTGTGTTGAACCTCTGTTGATGGAACTTTGAGAGAGAAAGAGGCATTGAGAGGCCCCTGATAAACTATAGCAAACTAAAAAGTTCAGTTGTTGAGTTCTGTAGATTTCACTGGAACACCATTAGGTTGTTGATGCTAAAGGGATAATTCTCTAGGATGAGAGGATGTGGCCTCATGTTGCACCAGGGGAAGTTTAGCTTGGATATTACAGGAAAATTCTTCGCTGAAAAGGCTTCTCAAAGCCTGGCACAGGCTGCCGAGGGACGTGGTTGAATCCCCATTCCTGGAGGTGTTTCCAATAGGCAGAGATGTGGTGTTGAGGCCATGGTTTGGCACCAGCCCTGGCAGAGGCAGAGAATGGTTTGACCTGGTGATCTTAGAGTTGTTTTACAATTAAAGCAATTCTGATTCTAACTGCCACTTTGCCTTGTTGATAAATTTCTTCAGGGAGAAGAGAGAAGAACCTGTGAGTGAGCTCTGCATGTCACTGTGCCTTGCCTCTGCTCTGTGCCTGTCACCTCCCTTCTATGCTTTTTTTATTATCAGCATGTTGAGAGAGATTTCTTTCAGCTTGTTTAGCTGAAGTGCCAGCCACATTCTGCCTGCTCAAAAAGGTCTTTGAAGTTTGTGTTTCTAGCATTAACAAAGTCCTGTTCTTTGGTGTGTTCTCATCTAGGTGCTTGGACTGAGATTTGGTTTCTCATCCTATAGATCACTGAATGAGCAGCAGATGGCCTTGCCTCGCCTTACCGGTGCTCTGCGCTCCTTTTCAAATGTCACTAAGCATGAGGATTACAGTGAAGAATTGGCTGACTTAAAGGTTAAGAGCTTTTTCCTTTCTCAAAGCATCATTGTCAAGTATTGGGGGGAGTCTAGTAGGGATTGTTTGCTCTCTTGCTTTGGTTTTTTGTAGGAGTAGGCAAGGAAGGCTGGGCAGGAACCTCCCAGACTCAGCTGCTCAAGGCCTCATCCAGCCTGGCCTTGAACACCTCCAGGAGGGAGGCATCCACAACCTCCCTGGGCAGCCTATTTCAGAGTCTCATCACCCTCAGACTGAAGAACTTCTTCCTCAGCTCCAGTCTGACCCTGCTCTCCCTCAGCTTCCAACCATTCCCCCTTGTCCTGTCTCTAGATACCCTCAGGAAAAGTCCCTGTGCAGCTTTCCTGTAGCTCCCTTTAGGTCCTGGAAGCAGCTCTGAGGTTGCTATAGAGTCTTCTTTTCTCTAGTCTGAAAGGCCCCAGCTTGCTCAGCCTCTCCTCATAGCAGAAGTGCTCCATCTTTGTGGCCTCCTCTGGACTCACTCCAACAGAGGAGGGGCAATGGGCTCAACTCACTCTTGAGGAGACTCCAGCTGGCCTCCACAAGAATGTATTTCCCCGTGAGAGCAGTCAGACATTGGAATCATGTCCCAAGGGAAGCTGCTTGCAATTGTTACTTCATACTGGCTGAATTCAATTAGAAAGAGGGGGTTTATCTGATGTTCAGTTTTCAGAAAGCTTCCCCATTATAGTAATTGGAAATGAAAAAACAAACACATATTTTATGCTTTCAGACTAAAAGATCAAAAGTCCATGAACAGCTGCTGAAGTCTGAGCTTACGTGGAGGAAGATAACGAAGTTTGTTGATGACCACCTAGACAAGAAAGAACACCAAGCTGCAAATGGAGATCTAAAAACTATATTACAAGCTGCAAAACAAATAGGTAGGTTTGCATTCTCTAGGAGTCTGGCAAACCAACACCACTGCATAGCACCACATGCAGCATCCTGGCTGGGTTTGTTCAGAAGCTTGATGACTTCTGCGGCTCCACTTTGGTTCATCGTGTGGTGGTTTTGTTTATGCTGGCTTTAAGTACCTTTTGTGAATGTTTGCATAAGACAAATAGTTCCTTTTTTCCCTCTAATAATATATATTTTATTATCATAATTTGATATTTTGTTCTGGTAGCTATAAATCTAAATTCATGCATTTATTTGCTTTCATTTCTTTGGGCACTTTTTGTAGCTGACATAAATTCTGCAGAAATTCTACTGGGAGTTGGTACAAGGATGTAGTAAATCCCAGCTGAGTTCTGTATGTTTAGTCTGTTATGAATATTCAGATGAGGCAGTGAATAAGCACTGAGACAAAGTGGAAATTTGTTACCTCTTAAAAAGCTCATAAATATCCTGTTGTGATTTGAAGACCTCAGGCAAATATTTCCTCTAACTCAGGAAAACGAGCAAGCATTGGTAATCCTTAATGGGAGTTTCTAGTGAGAAGAAGGATAATGAAGCAGGTGCTATATTGCCAGGTACCTTTTGTAATCCAGTACCTTGCAACAATTACTGATTATCGTTATGGTCTTCTTCTCATATCTCTGGTGATGAGGCTCACAGCAAGAAACTGAATCCGGTTCCATTCTAGGCAAGGGAGAAGGAATTGGAAGTGTATGAAGTTACATTTGGCTTTGGTTTTTGTTAACAGTTGGAGCTGAAAACGGACAAGAAGCAATTGAAAGTGGAGCTGTTTTTCTCTTTAAGACATTTCACAACAAAGAATGTGTTGGCCTTGAGGAGACCAAGGCGATCAAGCAGATGTTTGGGCCCTTTCCATCATCGTCTGCTACTGCAGCTTGTAGTGCCACATGTCGAATCGCTTCTCACTTCACTGAGGAACAGCTTACAGCCCTCATACAGATGGCTGAAGAGCAAAATGGTGATGACAGAGTCTTCTTTGGTAAAAATATAGTGTTTTCATTTGACATGCATGATTTGGATCACTCTGAGGAGCTGCCTGTGAATGGTGAGGCTGATGCACAGAAGATCATAAGCCTAGATTATAACAAGTTTCTGAATAACCAGCTGAATCACTTACAGAGTTACTGTGATGAGAAGTCTGACCCCAAGTCCTCAGGAAAAGTGGATGATTCTTTTTTGTGGCATGAAGTTGGGAAGTACCTGAATGAATCTCAAGGGGGCACCCCTGGAGGGCCAACAACAGAAGACCTCTGCTGTACTTTGTATGAGATGCTGGCTTCTAGTAAAAGTGGTGATGAACTCCAAAATGAGGTACAGTAGAGTGTTAATCACACTGCATCTACCTGAGTGGTGCAGAAGCACAGCATTGTTTCAGGTGGCATCAGGCCAAAATACTTTACCCAACTGTTGATGCTTTTTCTTTTCTTATCTTGTTATTTCTCTTGAGAAAAATTCCATGGCAATGCCTCAATTTTCCAGGCATAACATTTCTGTGAATAGTTTCCTCTCCCCCATAAGAAGCAGGGGATTATTTTTCGGCTATTTGCTCAGCTTCTCCGTGTTTTCTTTTTAAGCAGGATCCAGTTTTAGCTGCCATAGACAAGTGCGAGGACTTGCAAAGCCAAATCAAAGTTAAATTCTTTGGACAGGTTCCATCTCCAGTTTCAGAGCCTTCCTGTTACTGGGAGGAAAGTCGGAGGACTGGGCAGGTGGTGCTGCTGTAAAACTTTGTCAGATGGCTTCTGGTAGTTTTTTGTGGGGGAAGAGGTTGGGTTTACTGCAAGAAAGGCAGAGAAGGCTGGAGGGAGAGAGAATAGCTGCTGGGAGGCTGGAGTTGGAGGCTACCAGAATGTCATGGAGCATGATTAAAGGCTGATGGAGCTTTCAGGGTGTGTGCAGGAGAGATCAATTCCAGTCCGGAGAACTGATTTGGAAAGAGTTGGACTGGATGATCTCAGAGGTCTCTTCTAACCTGGTTGATTCTGTGGTGTGCTGTGCACTTCTCTGTTCTATTTCCTTGACGTTTCCTAACTTGCTGTGCCTTCCTTCCCTGGAAGCATCCAGTCCTTGAATGCACAAACTGCGTTTTCAGAAAGACTTCAGTTGTTGAAAATTTGCCAGGAGTAGAACTGCTGGCAGGAACAGACCATCCTGTGGCAGACAGGATCATGAAAATCTGTTGGATTTTTGCCATTACAGTTGCAGATTTCATTCCTCTTAACAGAAACATTAGAGAGATGGGGAGAGGACCTGAATATTTCATTTCAGGTCTTGGTTAACTGCGTATTGAGATCTGCGTAACGGTAGAGTTGCTGAAGCTATATTCTTGTTTCATTTGACTGTTCTTGGAGGCCTCTTCTGTGTAGAAATATTTTCTTCTAAACTTCTTGTATCTTCTTTTGGATTTGTAAAGACTCTTAGTGCTAAGAAGAGTATTTCTTTCCTCCCCATTCTCCTTATTTTTGACCCCCATGTTGCCTTTCCTTGCACCAGCCTTATCAATTCCTTTCTTATTGCACAACATGGGAGCTGAGGAAAGGGTGAAATTAATTGAACCTGATGACTTCCTGTTAAAGGTTAGCTGGCATTTGTGTTGTGCACTCTAAGATGCCTCCTGACTTGATTATTTCTTTTGGGCTTTGGATTTTACCAGCACTTAGGGAGTTCATTTTACTACTTTTTTTTTTGTAATTACAGCAGTCTGACTGGTGGCATCATTAAGAGCAGATGGTGCTTTTAAACCTGAAGAAAACCCATTCCTAGAACTAGGTCATAGAACTGCCATATGAGATGGCATAACAAGTGTGTGATTGATTTTGCATACTGAGAACCTTGCATTAGCTGAGGTGCTGAAATCTCTCTGCTCTAGGAAATTCTTTTTTGCCTTCATAAAGCGAGAGGAAGAGAACTATTGTTGTGAGAGGATAATTCTTTGTCAGTAAAAATCCAGAGCTGTAAAAACAGATTTTCATATTTTAAAAGGCTGTGTCTAGTCTCCTGTTGAGGAAGATGCTGCTACCTGCTTAGAAAAGAACATGCTGGTGGTGAGGATATTTGCAAGTGGGCTTCTCTGGAGCAGTTTAATTTGATCCTTAAGCAAAGTTTGTAAAGATTAAAATACATGAAAATTGTAATTGGGTGAGGGAGAATGGATTGAAGCTTAAGGAGGGGAGATTTAGACTGGAGATTAGGAAGAAATTCTTTTGAGTGAGGGTGAGGAAACATTGGAACAGGATGCCCAAGGAGGCTGTGGATGTCCCCTCCCTGGAGGTGTTCAAGGCCAGGTTAGAAGAGGCCTTGAGCAGCCTGGGCTGGTGGGAGGTGTCCCTGTCCATGGTAGTGGGGTTGGAACTGGAGGATCTTTAAGGTCCCTTCCAACCCAAACCGTTCCAGGATTCCAGATCCTGCTAAGGACATTAGCATGTCTGGAGCCTTTCAGGAGTGCCATCCTGTCGTCTTTGCAGTGCCTCCACAGGCCCACACATGTATGCTACTTAGGTTTTTATGTACTTAATGAACTCTGCAAGGAACTGAAATGAGCTTCTTCCTTCAGCACTCTCAACTTGTGTTTCAGTGGTTGGTGAGGTAGAAGAAATAACTTTACTCTTTGCTTTCCCTGTTTACGAGCATTCCGTGCTTCCTGGGGGACAGATTGTTTATCTGGCACATCACTGGTGACTCTTAATTAGAGGAAAATTGATTCTTCTGCTTGGAGTGAGATGGGAGCTATGACTTACTGTCGAAGTGTTCTGGACATGTGCTTTTCTTTGGGGACGTGGAGTCTAGCAAAGCTAAATGACAGCTACAGGAGCCTGCTCCTCACTGCATCAGGCTGGCTGCGGAGCGCGAGGTGGCAGTGGTGTGGTAATGAGGCCAGTAGTTAATAGCAAGAAGGAGAAGCTGCTGGCAAACAGTGACTTTTGCCCAACAGCCATTGTGCTTTTCTATTGTTTTCTATCAAAACATAGCATACAGAGCAGTCCTCAAAGCACTGAGCTTCTAGCACATGAAGCTTTTAGGATGAGGATTTGAGGCAGCTGAGAGCATTTTAGCAGCTTTGCTATCTAACCTCCCAGGGTAACTAGAAGAAGTTGGAGGGCATGAGTGGGATACATCATGTTGTTCTCAGGAGATTTCTCCTGGGAGCTCCTCTATATCTGCAAAGCTGGATTTTAGTTTAGAGATCATAGAATCAACCAGGTTGGAAGAGACCTCCAAGCTCATCCAGTCCAACCAATCACCCAGCCCTGTCCAGTCAACCAGACCATGGCACTAAGTGCCCCATCCAGGCTTTGCTTGAATGCCTCCAGAGATGGTGACTCCACCACCTCCCTGGGCAGCTCATTCCAATGCTAACCACTCTCTCTGTGAAGAACTTCTTCCTAACATCCATCCTAGACCTCCCCTGGCAAAACTTGAGACTGTGTCCCCTTCTTCTGTTGTTGGTTGCCTGGGAGAAGAGACTGACTGAGAGATTGAGTCCGGCATCAGTAAGTTTGCAGATGACACCAAGCTAGGAGCAGATGTGGATGTGTTGGAGGGCAGGAGAGCCCTGCAGAGGAACCTTGCCAGGCTGGGTGGGCAGAGGCCAATGGGATAAGATTGAGCAAGGCCAAGTGCAGGGTTCTACACTTTGGCCACAACAACCCCAAGCAGCACTACAGGCTGGGGACAGAGTGGCTGAGAGCAGCCAGGCAGAGAGGGACCTGGGTGTGCTGGTAGAGAGTAACTGAACATGAGCCAGCATTGTGCCCAGGAGAGCCAATGGCATCCTGGCCTACTGATCACAGAATCCCAGAATGGCTCAAGTTGGAAGGGATCTCAGAGATCGTTTACCCCAACTTCCCTGCCATGGGCAAGGACACCTAAACTAGACTGGGCTGCTTGAGGCCTTGTCCAGCCTGGCCTTGATTCCAGATTCCCTAGGGAATCTGTATTTTTACTCTAATTTCAGAGATGCAATATTCCTTTATCATAAAAAAGGAAAAAGTTTCACCCAGAGGTAGAACAACTAGAGACCTGCAATCAGAACAGTGCAGGTTACTGAATGTAGGGGACAAAAAAGAGGTCAGGAGTTGGGCAGCACCTATTGCTGTGTGAAGTGGATGGATCTGTGATCTTTAGGGTCAGAAGGCTACAGCTTTACTACTGAAATTCAGTTCTTGGCTAGTTATTTCAGAGTGGAAGCTGATATAGATAGTTTGGATAGATGATTTGTCTAGTAAATGATTGTGTTGCTTCATTAAGTAGGGTGTTTTTTTTCAGCATGGTGTTTGTGTATCTCTGATTGATTGACAAAGCAGCAGGCATTTAGACAGGTTTTTCCCCAGGCTCTGCTATCTGGAGCTCTGGTGGCTCCCAGGCTTCAGCCTGTAACTTCAGCTGCTTTTGTCACTGGTGCCAACACAATGATTTTTTTCTTTCCACTTGAGTTCACCTACATTATTTCTGTTGCCCTATCCTAATCCCACCACAGCTCTCTGCCAACGTGCTTTGTTGGTTGAACCTGTGAATGCTCTTGGGATGGAGAATAAGAGGAGCTTCACTCATTTGTCAATTCAACAAACTGGCAGTAGGCCCTTCTGAGTCTGCTGCCAGCCCTTCTGCAGGAGGAGTACAGGAAAGCAAAGGAAAAGAAAATCTATACAGCCTTTAACAGAACCCGGAATGGACCTTTTCTGCCAGGAGTGCAACAGCTTACACTGAGGAAGACTTCAGAGATACAGGCATGTGGGAAAATCTGTCACAGTTTCTCCCCTGAAGACCTCTCTGGAGCCTTGTTGCCAGAGTGGCTGAACTGAAGCCTTGTTGCCTGCTTGCTTGGCTGTCTTTGGGGTTGGGTTTATGGTCACTCTCCCTGTGCTACAGTTGTCCTTTTTTACCCAATTTAAAAACCCAGCATCAAAGGACAGTGCTTGTAACTTCTGTTCCAGACGATGCTACACCTTTTCAGCGCATTTCCCCTTCAGGCAGCTCCTCACCAACTTTTAATTCTTCTCTTAATGCTCATCCTCAGGAATTGAACAATTCCTCCTGTGGAATATTGCAGTGTTTTGAATGAAGTCCAGGTGTGAGATGAGTTCTGTTTATTTCCTAGATAAATGAAGTGTTAGACCAAGCCAGGTACTGTTGGTAGGTCCTTGTTGCATGTAAGCCTTTTTCTGGTTACCTCCATGTCTTCCTGGTGACTATTTTTGCTTTCAAAACTTCTCCTTTTAGCTCTTCCCCAGTCATTTTTCTCTTATCCACAGTGTCATTCCACTGCTACCTGTGTGCTCCCTGACCTACAGTTTCATGGGTCAGCTTTGAGAGGTTTATGAAGAATCATCTTGCAGTCAAGCTGTGAGTTTTGTGTGTAGCTTCAGTGTGATGATTTTTATATCCAGATTGTTTTCCGTTTAGTCACCTTGTCCCTGTATCCCAAAAGATTAGGTTTGTATTTTCTTTAACTATAGATAAATTTTCATTGTAACATTGAAATGAACTAAAGTAACAGATCTGTGTTTAAAACTATAATGTCCAGTCTAACCTCCCCAGCACAGCTTAAACCCATTTCTTCTCCTGTAGCTGGTTACTTGGGAGAAGAGACCAACACCAGCCTCACTCTGACCTCCTTTCAGGTAGCTGTAGAGACCAATGAGATCTCCCCTCAGCCTTCTTCTCTCCAGACTAAACAACCCCAGCTCCTTCAGCCCCTTCCTCATCCAACACCCTCCAAACCCCTCACCAGCCTCATTGCTCTGCCCTGGAGATGCTTCAGGACCTCAGTGTCTTTCCTATGTTGTTTTTGTGTAGCAGAGACCAAAGCTGAATGCAGCGTTCCAGGAATATCCCGACAAGCACTGAGTAGAATGACTTCATGCTGGTGATGCCCTTGTGGGGGCAGCCCAACACCCTGCTGCCTTGCTTTGTCACAGCAGCACAATGTGCTCATACAGAGCTTGTTGTCCGCCAGCATCCCCAAGTCCCTTTCCACAGAGCTGCTGCCCAGTCAGGTAAATCCCAGCCTGTGCTGTGCTCCTTGATTACGCTTACCCAGGTGCAAGACCTTACACTTGTCCTTGTTTAACCTTTTGTGTAACTTAATGAGTTAGGGAATGCAGGAAATAAACAGTCCTTGTGTTGCAAGCAGTCTGGCTTAGGTTTTAAAGTGACTTTGATTTCAGATGTGTTAGATTTGTCTGCTTAGGTATCTGTAAATAATGGGCATTTGTTTCTCAGATAAATCATTTGTTTAGTTTTCTGCATTAAAGAGGACTCTGTAATGGTCATTATTCTTTCAAGAGAAAACCCAAGCAGCCTTCATTTGCAGAGCTACATTTCCAATACCCTTTAAAAAGCCTAACATTATTGATGTGAGCATTTAAGTTTCTTCCTGTGTGCAAGCTCAGATGAATGTAACATTGTGAAATGACATTGAAATACAGTTCAACAAGAGCATATTTTAGAGTTCATAATGCAAACCAGCTACAAAAGGATTTTTCAACTCCCACAGACTGCACACTCCAAGGCAATAAATGGAAGAGCGTTGCACAAGATCACATTATTGCAGAGTAAGGCTAAGCAAGCATGTGTAGATTGAGTTTCCTGCTAGTGACTTTGTGTGCTCTTTGTAAACAGCAAACTGTAGACACTCTTCTTTCTGCCTACTCCTTAGTGCTTTCACAAGCAGTCAGAAATGTAGTGTTGCATTGTGCAAATAAAAAAATGTGTCCTAACTGGCCAAAAATGTGATGTCCTAAGAACACTTAGCTTGCATTTCTAACCCTTTAATGCCAATCTCTACTGAGTGATTCCCTGAGCACTCAGGTGGTGTAAATTATCTCAAGAGCTAGGAACTCTTGGCAGGTCACATTAGAAAACTGACTGTGTGAAGTGCTGCATGGTTTCATTTTTGCAGCCTTGCATCGTGCTCAGGTGCTGGTTCTGAGATCATTCCTCTGGCACACTGTGCAGAATCCAGCAGAGATGCTTTAGAGAAACAGCCTTCATTAGCTGTGCACAGTGCAATCGGCTCTGGCTCAATATTTAACTAACACTTTTGCTTGGCTCAGAGGGCAAGTGGAGCTTGTTTGCATATGCCACAGCCATTCCCCTAGTTACCAGCTGACCTTCTCCTTCAGAAAAGTGCAGTGTGCAGGTGTGAAATTTGCTGTGTACTTTGCTTTCCATATGCAAAACATGCTGTAAAGCATCAGCTTCTTGATGCTCTGTAGGATGCTGGGTGCTGGGCTTCTCAAATGCTGTGCTTCCCTCAGGTATCAAACACGAGTGTTCTGCTCTTGGAAACTCTTTGTCACCAGCTCGGCACATCAGTCTAATTGCATGTGCTGCTTTGCTCCCAGAAGGTTCAGTGTTCCTTGTCAAGGAAAAGGACAGGAGGTAATGAGTATGAACTTGGGCACAGCAAGTTCCATCTGAACACAGGAAGGAGCTTCTTTGAGAGTGGCAGAGCACTGGAACAGGCTGCCCAGAGAGGTGATGGAGTCTCCATCTCTGGAAACTGCTTGGGCATGTTCCTGTATGTCCTTCTGTAGGTGAACCTGCCCTGTCTGTGGAGCTGGACTTGATCTCCAGAGATCCCTTTGAAGCCCTGCCACTCTGGTGCTGTGGAAAGCTTGAGTTCTGTCTAAGCTGCTGCTCTTCAGGCTTAGGACTCTCAGCTGCAGTTTTCCCAATGCATCTAAAGCAGAACTAAAGGTACTCTGATGGAATGGGTTTCCAAGACATCATCATCTGTATGTGCCTGTCCTGTTATAAAGACCCTCAAGGCTCCTTGTAAGCACTGCCAGATACTTTGCATCCCAAGCACACTGCACAGTTGATCTTGAGTGCAGAATGTGTTTATGTAGGCTGCCTACTTCCAGGGAAAGCAGTTTCAGAAGGTGACTCTGTCATTCCTAGATATGGGAGGTACTAAAAAATAATTGGAGAAGGGTTTCCAGGAGGTCCATGGTATGGCATGGATGATGTGAAATAAAGCACGGGAGACTGAGGAGAAGAAATATGGAGAAAGAATTGCCAGTCTGGATGGATGCAAGGATGGAGCAGTAAGTAGCAGTACAAACATATTTCGTGTGGGAGTAACAGTGCAGCAGGCTGTGGCTTGCAGGAAAAGGCACTCGGAGAGAGGGAGGGGACAGCAGTGACTGGCAGCATGAAACAAAGGTCTGGGAAGTACTGGCTGTGCTTAGGGATAATCTCACCAGGATTTCCAGCTGACTGTCAGATTCCAGGCCGCTATCAGATCTCTCTGCAGCCTTCTCCAGGCTGAACAACCTCCGCTCCCTCGGGGGCTCTTCCAGCCCTCTAATCATCTTTGAGACCCTCCTCTGGACCGGCTCTGTCAGGTCCATGTCCTGAGGGCTCCAGAGCTGGCTGCAGTGCTCCGGGGGAGGTCTCAGCAGAGCAGAGCCTGACCTTAGCTTTCAGCTTGGTGTGTGTATGTCCTGGCATCGCAGACATTGTCCTGTCAAAGCAGCTTGTCTCAGAAACCATGTTTAGTTTCAAGAGTCCAAGTGGCTTTTCTTTTTAGTCAATAAAGGGACTTTCTAGCTCTAGCAAATTAACATATCACAAAACTTATTCCCCATTACTTAGTTCCTAGAAGCAGTTCCCATTTTGGGAAGCAGAGGCAATATGTGGCTCACCCCTGTGGTGTTTTGTCTTCTCATCCAAGCATCTCGCTTGGCATGGGGCTGCCTTTTCATGCTCATCTTCTCTTTGTCATTTTATTAAAATTACTAGGATGGTTTTTTTGCAATACAAAGCCCACATCTCATTATTCCTGACCATGGAGCTTGTCTGCTCCCCTCTCCTATGGAGGAAATCATTCTCTTATTTGTCATACAGTTTGCTTCCTCTTTTTTTCCCTTGTGGCGTTTTTTAAACTCAGAAGTACACAGCTTTGTTGGTGTCCAGGGACTGTTGGAACCCCACGAGTGATGAAGCTTTGTCTTTTTGTGACAACAGAGCCATGCTGCCTGCCTTCAGAGGAAGCCAAACTCAACAGCATTTGAGTGCTGCTTTTTGAGAGCAGAACTTAGGTAATGATGAAAGAGCTGCAATGAGAGTCAGGAGCTGCTGGGCTTCATACTAGTGCTAAGAGCTGGTCGCTCTCCTTCCTATCAGTAACTTTTCCTCTTCCCTGTCAACTCCTTTACTTAGTTTTGCTATATCTTTGAGGTGGTACAAGGCTTTATCTATCCATGGTAACTTTTGAATGATCTTCAATATAGTACTGAACTTGAGATCTTCTAGAGCAAGCCACTCAGTGGCTGCTAGAACTTTGATGCTGGGAAGTTCCTTTCACATCCACCTAAGGAGCTACAAATTGGGCAAGAAATGCAGGCAGATGGCACCTTAAAGATGAAGAGTCAGCTCTGTCTGTTTGTTCACTGGGCTGGGAATAATTGCTCCTCTGTCTGACTTATGAGAAAGCATTGGTTCTCCTGATTTAGCTGCTTAGGTTGTGGAGGAATAAATTTGCCACGCGGTTTAGGTAAGTGACTGTGGAGACAGACACATGAAATCTAGTCTTCAGACGAGCTGAATTTTAGATGAGACTCTCTAGGAGAAGCAGAGCTTCACTTATTAGGTAGAACTCACAGATGTTTTTGAAGGTTTCCTGCAAACTTGCTGTGATTTTGCCTGTTAGCAAGAGAGGATCAGGATAAATGCCAGCAGTGATACCTTTTGGGCTGAATTACTTGAAGTTCATTAATGTCTTCAAACTGGTTGTCAGCCTATGTGCTGTTGCCAGGGATAGAAATCTTGCACTCCTGCTTAGAGATTTCTGTTGAGTGATAACTTAGCACTTTGTTTTCTTTGTAGCTGTTTGAATTGCTGGGTCCTGAAGGTTTTGAACTCATAGAGAAACTTCTACAGAACAGATCTCTGATTCTGGAAAGATCTTTGACCTGTCCGAATGATAACAGGTTTCATGCTCTTCAAGGTAAGGAAGTACGGAATTTTTATCCCAAATCAAATGAAAAGTAGTTGTCTAACTTTTCAAACAGCAGTACTGTCACTGCCTGTTCTAAAACCAAGCCAAAAAGGTATGGGATGAATGGAGAGAGATTGATAGGGGCTTAAACAAAGATCTCCTTGTAAAGGGAAAGGAGTCCTGGTGGTTTTGTAGAGCAGGGTTTCTTTTCCCACTTGTTTAGGGCATTAACATGCCTGCAGTGAAAGCAAACTCACACTGTCATCTGGTTAACATAGACTAATTGTTAGGGGGTTGCAAATCCAACCTGTTCAAACTGTCCTCACACCAGTGTCTCTTTGTAAGAGGAGACAGCAGTGGTGGTTTCTCTACTGAAGTGATAAACACAGAAAAGAAACAGAGCCCTTCCTTTTGCTGATAGCCTATCCTCTTGCTTTGAGAGGAAGAAGTTTTGTTGGCTTTATGGTGTTGCTTTAAGCATCCAACCTTTGGAACAGGAGCTTTTAGATTTCTTGAGGCCAGCTGCTGCACAGTCCTCTGTATAAAGCTAACCTGTCCTTAGACACAACCTCCCTCCCTTCCTTCCCTCCCCAACTACAATATCAACCAACAATTCCACCTCGAAACCCAAACCTTTAAAAACAAATCAGGGAGAGCAAAGCTGGAATGCAGTAGTTCTGAAGATGCCTGCCTGTTGTCCTGCTGCAGAACAATGCAAGAGGTTCCTAGGAGAAAATGCCAAGCCCAATTATGGTTGTCAGGTGACAATTCAGTCTGAACAAGAAAAGCTGCTACTGAAACAATACCGTCGGGAAGAGAAGAGAAATGCCAGGAAAGAGAAACAAGCTGGAGAGGATGGAGAAGCTTCTGGAGAAGGATTAATGAGCTTTGATCCCAAAGAGCTGCGGATGCAAAGGTAAGAAATACCCCGAGTTGAGAAATGCTCCTGTTGTGATCCCTACTTCAGTGGTTTGTTTCCTTTAGCTTGCTTTGGTGCTGAGGTGACTGACTACAAGTCACCTTCTGTCACAAGAGTAGGATTTCTTGGTTTTGATATGAAAACCTAATTTTCAGGGAAAGCAGGCAATGATCTGCTTAGTAAGAATCTTCTTGATCTCACCTCTGCAGGCTGGAGATGCAGATGAGAGGGACAGGAGATCTTTCTTAGCTCCCATGCACACACCACTTGCTTAAGATAGATTCAGTACGAATTTCATCAATCAGAGCTATCTTTTTCCCCTCTCAGGATGAATGGGTACTGGCTCCCATGCTGTCAGCTAAAGGTAGTGGGAGGAGTAGGGAAGGGAGAGGATAAGAAGCAAATAAGCTGTTGTGTTTCCTGCTGAGGAAAACAGTGGGACTGACCTGCCTGTGGATGCTGATCTTGCTGTACTGCTTTCACAGAGGCTACACTGCAGCTAGGGAAGCCTTGCACTTAATGGGCTGCACTCCTGATTGTTCTGCAGCAGTGGGTTGTGAGGACTTGGTCTAAGTGATGCCAGAGACTAGCACTGTAAAATTCCTTTTTATTTTGTGCAATGTATTTTTCCTTTAAACTTCTACAACTCTTGCTCTGACTTCGATAAACCACACTCAGCTTTCTGTGCTGGCTGCCTAAAATGGGCAGAATCATTGCAGCTCTTTGGTTCTTTTTGGCTCACAGGGAGCTGGCACTTCTGAATGCTCGAAGCATGCCTGTCCTGGCTAGACAGAGAGAGGTGGACTTTGAAAAAATCCATTACCCACATGTTTATGATTCCAGAGCTGAAGCCATGAAAACATCAGCATTCATTGGGGGTGCAAAGGTAGGTGGAACAGTACACCTTGCCCAGGGAGTAACATGCAGCAGGGTTCCCTTGGAGATGCTCCTCCTTATCCACATCCAGTATTTGAAGCAGGACTTCTTTGCAGAGGGCTTTAAACACTTTCATTTGTTCTGCTGCAGTTTTGACTCTAGAAGAAAGAATCTTTCTCAGCTAATCTGTTTGCTGTTTCTAGGGTGGCTTCATGAAAACAGTGTGGGGTTTTTTTTCTCTTTCTATCTTTTGGAGCCACTGAATTTATTTGGACAAATTGAATGCTTTGTGAAATTCTGAGCTTAATGGCTTTTGAACGTTGTTAAATGGAGTTGTCTTACTGTTGTCTTTGTGGGACTCTCTTCTGAGTAGTAGAAGTGATTGTTTCCCATTTTGGGGGTTCACTGCTATCCATAAAATGTATCTGTGAGAATTTTGGGTTTGTTTTTTTGCAGGAAGGGTGCTAAACCACTGTTCAGAGTGGATGCTATATCATGAGTGTTTGTTTCCATGCTTTGAATGAATTGTCCCTTAATCCTGTTCTAGGTGTTCTTACCAGAGGCAGTTCAGAGAGAAAACAACAAAATGTATGAAGAGGTCAAGATCCCTCACAGTGAACCAATGCCTATTGGTATTGAGGAGAAAATTGTTTACATTAAAGACTTAGATGAGGTGAGTGAAGAATTTCCAAGACATCAGATGAGTTTTTCAGCTGCGTTCCAAGATTTACCTGAAAAAGATTGCCTACAAGTGATGTGCTGTGTAAATGCTGAGCTTCCTCACTGCTGCTCTGGAGAATATTTGTTGGGAGATGTAGTTCATAATCACTCAGACCATCCAGGCCAGCTCCCCTGCTAAAGCACCCACAGCAGCTTGCCCAGGATCTCAGTGTCCAGGTGGGTCTGGAATCTCTCCAGAGGAGAGACCTCACAACCTCTCTGGGCAGCCTGCTCCTGAGCTCCAGCACCCAGTAACAGATCCTCAATGGCATTTGCATTGCTGGTCAGGCCTGCGGAAAGGAGTTGAAGGGGAAGCAATCCCTTACAGGCCAGGCTGAAAAAGGGCTTGTGGTGGGGAAAAGTGGAGCTGCTGCAGTGTCTGGGCAGCTCTGAGGCTGAGGATGGGGACACTCTTGGCTGGTTAAACCATAACTCAGTGTGCTTCTACATCGTGGCTACCAAGAAAGATGCAGAACTGTTTGCAGCAGGTCTGGAGGAGACCACAACAGTGATGAGAAGACTAGAAACTATCTGCTGTGAGGCCAGGGTGGAACAGTAGGCATTGAGCCTGGAGAAAGAAGGCCCCATGAAAATCTTCTAGTGGCCTTTCAGAACTTAAGGAGGCTGAGAACAAAGCTGGGGACAGACTGTTGAGCAGGGTCTGTTGTGACAAGGCAAGCGATGACGGTTTAAACTCGGAAGGATTTTTTTTTCCTCCTGAGGGTGGTGAGACCCTGGCCCAGGTTGCCATAGATGCCTCATTCCTGAAACCATTCCATGTTAGGTTGTTTGCAGGTTTGAGAAACCTGCTGTAGCTGAAGGTGGCCCTGCTGATTGCAGTGGGTTTGGACTTCAACCCAAACCAGCCTGTGACTCTGTGGAACCAAGCCAGGTGCAATGCTATGGGTCACGGAATCATTCAAGTTGGAAAGATCTCTTTAAATCAGGTTGAAGAAAACGGAATTATCTTTCCCTTGGAATGTTTGGAAGTGTCAGCTGAGATTCCTTAGAACCTGGGTTGTTTCAATAATAAGAATGTGAAGAATGGAGTAAGCACAGGCTCAGATTTATTTGCTTTAGCTGCTTGACATTGTGTGAGCATTAGTGAAATGTATCTGGTGTATGTGCAGTGCAGGTGGGGTTGTGCCAGCTTCTTTGCCAAATAAATGGACCCTCAGAGCCATAAACTCAGGTCAGGGAAAGTTCCTCTACAAGTCTGTGGGAAGAGGTTTTATCTAACAAATTGATACTGGTGAAAAATTGCTTCAGCTTTTTACCTCAAGTGGATGTTCTGAGTAAGATTTATTTCTTTGCTTCATGTTATTTTTATTTCCTTTTGCTAACACTACTTAATGATCTCAATGAGAAGGGCTTTTTTCCTCCCTCTGCACTGCGTGAAGGAATGATTGCAAAATCAATATTCTCTCTTTTTTTCCCCCTGTAATGTTTGCTTGTTTCTTAGAACCGTACAGGCTAAGACTCCTGTACAGCAGCGTGGATGTTTTTGTCCAAATGACACTTGTCACATCCAGAAGGTTGCACCATTTATCCCTCAGTTGATCTCAGTGTGGATTTGGGTTGAGTATTTGCCCAATGGCAGTTGAAAGTTGGAGGGAATTGAACAGTTGGTAAAGAATATTTTTAATTGAATTGAAATGTTGTCATGCAGTCAATGAAGTATGGTGGGAACTTGCTCTGAGGAAGCTCTGCAAGGTCTGTAATGGTTAGTCCTAACTTCAGGCAAGGGAAATAGGCCTGTGCAGGCCAAGATAGTGATTAAAAACTTGCCATGAACCGGCAATGGATGCTTGTAACTGCATCCACAGCAGTGAGAGCAGCAGGATGAGGATCTGCCCTTCTGCTCTGCTGAGACCCCACCTGGAGCACTGAGTCAAGTTCTAGTGCCCCAGCACAAAAAGGACAGGGAACTGTTAGAGGGGGAACAGAGGGGGCCACAAAGATGATCAGAGAACCTCCTCTATGGCTAAAGGAGCTGGAGCTGTTCAGCCTGAAGAAAGCTCCAGGGAGACTTTAGAGTGACCTTCCAGTACCTGAAGAAGGCTACAGGAGAGCTGAGGAAGGACTTTTGGCAAGGGCTGGGAGTGACAGGATGGGAGAGAATGGATTGAAGCTTTGAGGAGGGCAGGTTTGGTCTGGAGATCGAGAATAAATTCTTGGCAGTAAGGGTGGTGAGACACTGGTGCAGGTTACCCAGGGAGGTTGCGGATGTCCCCTCCCTGGAGGTGCTGGAGGCCAAGCTGGATGAGTCCTTGAGCTGGTAGGAGATGTCCCTGCCCGTGGCTGATCTTTAAGGTCCCTTCCAAGCTAAAGCATTCTGTGAAGACAGCCATTGGTGGCCATGTATGTGCTGGTGGCTGCAGAGAACTTAATGGTTTTTATTCTCTTCTTTCAGGAGCAAGGCTGTGTATGATGTGCTTAGCAAAAGCTGCTGAGAAATCCGAGTAGCTGCTGTCACAAAGTTGCATGTTCTTACAGTTTATTTGGGATTTTGGTTGCTCCTTCTCATGCAGACAGTAAATATGATTAGGGAAATGCACTTTGTGGTATTAACATGAGTTAAAATTGACTGCATCTGATTGGACTGAAACCTAAGCCTGTTCCATTTTCCACACGGCTGCCAAGCATGTCTGTATTGTGCAGTGCTGCCTCTGAAATGGTTGAGAATCTGATGGGAATGCTTACAAAAGCAAACCAGTAAAGGGCACCAGCTGCTGGAGAGCACCTGCTGAGCCACTGTGGGAATGGCCACATCTGCCTGGAGCTAGAAGTAATCTAACAAAGTACCTGTGTTTACCTGGCAGGATGTTAATTTGTGTCAGGATTCAACCAGGGAAACTGATTGTGAATACATAAAGAAGAGAGTGAAAAAAAACTGAGTTGTTTTTTTTTTCTCTTGTACTACTGAGCAATAGGAGTCTGGGAAGGATTCTCCTTCTCCTGGCTAACCTGGGGGTTTGTTTTCATAAAACAAACTCGGACAGGACAGCCAAAACCCACCTGAACATGAGCCAGCAGTGTGCCCAGGTGGCCAAGAGAGCCAGTGGCATCCTTGCCTGCATCAGGAATGGTGTGGCCAGCAGGAGCAGGGAGGTCATTCTGCCCCTGTACTCTGCACTGGTTAGACCACACCTCGAGTACTGTGTCCAGTTCTGGGCCCCCCAGTTTAAGAGGGACATTGAGATGCTTGAACGTGTCCAGAGAAGGGCAACGAGGCTGGGGAGAGGCCTGGAGCACAGCCCTACGAGGAGAGGTTGAGGGAGCTGGGATTGTTTAGCCTGGAGAAGAGGAGGCTCAGGGCAGACCTTATTGCTGTCTACAACTACCTGAGGGGTGGTTGTGGCCAGGGGGAGGTTGCTCTCTTCTCTCAGATGGCCAGAGCCAGAACGAGAGGACACAGCCTCAGGCTGTGCCAGGGGAAATTTAGGCTCGAGGTGAGGAGAAAGTTCTTCACTGAGAGAGTCATTGGACACTGGAATGGGCTGCCCAGGGAGGTGGTGGAGTCGCCCTCCCTGGGGCTGTTCAAGGCAGGATTGGACGTGGCACTTGGTGCCATGGTCTAGCCTTGAGCTCTGTGGTAAAAGGTTGGACTTGATGATCTGTGAGGTCTCTTCCAACCCTGATGATACTGTGAGACTGTGAAAAGTCTCAGCTATTGTGCATGATGTTCTACTGAAGGCTGCAGGCAGTGTGGAAGAGGTGATCCTGCCAAAGAGCAGGCTTCCAGTCTTTGGACAGTTTGAGAGAGGGATCTCGAGGGGGGTGTTATGGAGCCAGGGAATTAATGTGGCCGAGTCCGGAATCTATATAAGAAATAGTTATTTTATTTTCCCAAAAACCTGCCCCCAAAACTAGACACAGAAATTAACTTAGTTGTAGTTAGCAGGTTCAGTTGGTTGAGAGATCTACACGGATACCACAGGTAGACTTGGCTATTTTAGAAGTCAGAAGTTGGAAAAGGCTTGAGCTATGAAATATAGCATGCCCCTTATTAATATAAGGCTGAGCCAGAGTTACTCAGGATGAGTCAGGCTGGCTGAACGGAAGGGCGATCCAAATGCTTGTCCCTTCGGGTCTTTCAGACGCCTCCGAGGGCAGTTAAGAGCTATAAAGCTGCATAAAGGGAGTGCTTAAGGTGAAGCCAAAGCGGAGATAGCCCTGTCCCTCAGGAGCTTGTCGTTCGGAGCGCCGGGGGCTCCTTCTGCAGAAGCTATGCAGGCGGGCGGGAACCCCCCCGCCTCAGACACAGAGCTGAGTTAGCACTTCCTGGGCGGGAAGCACACAGCCGCTCCCCGCGCGGGCCCTGCGCGGGCACCCCTCGTGCCGGCAGGGCCCCTTGCCCCCCGCCCCCGCTCAGGCCTGCAGGGCGGGGCGGGGCACAGGTCCTTTCGCGCCTTCTCCTCTCCCGTTCAAACCAGGGGGGAGAGGATTCTGGGGTACGCAGGACCCCAGGACAGGGGGTTGTGAGAGTCTGGTTTGGTTTCCATTGCAGTGGAGGGTAAAGTACACACAGAAATATGCTTTACAAGCAGAAGCCACAAAGCAACTGTGAATGGTTTTTAACCTCTTGCACTTCTTGTCTTTCGGTGCCTGAGTCTTTATTGCTTCCCTGTCTTGGTGACCTTACCACACAAGTCCATCACGACCTCACTCTTCTTTTCCTAGCAGACTAGGTACCATAGAATGACTCAGGGGGGAAGGGACCTCAGAGCTCATCTCCTCCAACCTCCCTGCCACCTCTCAGCTAGACTCAGCTGCTCAAGGCCTCATCCAGCCTGGCCGTGAACACCCCCAGGGAGAAGGCATCCACAGCCTGTTCCAGAGTCTCAGCACCCTCAAACCTGCTCAGTGGCTTTTACTTGTGATTTTGTTTTGGTAAAACTAAAGCAATGACCAATAAAAACCCAAGAAGCATTTCAGGTAGAGATGCTGAGGCCCAGTGCAGCTGCAGGCAGCTCAGAGAAATCCAAGCTTTCTAGTTCACAGTTTTTCTTCTCTTGTACTTCATCACTGTAGTATTTGAAATCCAATTAGATCTGCCTGGTGACTTTGCAGCTGTTGTGTTTGTTGACCTCATTAAATGATCATAGAAAGTGAAATATTGGAATTGAGGAAGCAGCTTCTTAAATGTTAATTTTTCATTCTTTGGGGAGGTAGATTTATGTCATTGACTGAACAGAGGGAGACTTTTTGGGAAGGAAGCACATGCAGAGATCTGTAAAGTTTTTAATGAGAACAACTAAAAGTAGTTTGAGTCATTTTGATCATTAAGGCTGGAGCCTGAATAATGTGCTTCTGCTGTCTCCTGTTCAGGGCACAGCCATTTCTCAGGGGGATTTCCTGGTGTGAGCGTGGAAGGAGGCTGCAGTATTCTGCTGTCCTTGGACAGACACCTGAAGGCAAGCTTTCCTGCGTAGGCATGAGCAGCTTTGGTGCCAAGGGAGACACAGGCTAGTGTTGGAAATCGAAGGAAAATCACGCTTGAGACAGAACTGGTTTTCATTTTTAAGAAATGGAAGCTCCAAGAGGGAATTACCAAAGCTGAGGGATGTCTCTGCTAATTCTGGTGTGCTGCAACAGGGGAGGTGTTAGCTCTCACAGAAGTGTTTTAGACAAATTAATTAGTACCACTTTCAGTACTCTGTATAAGACAGGGATCACAGAATGGCCAAGGTTGGAAGGGACCTCAGAGCTCATCTGCTCCAACCTCCCCACCATGCCCAGGGACACCTCTCAACTAGACTCAGCAGCTCAAGGCCTCATCCAGCCTGGCCTTGAACACCCTCAGGCAGGAGGCCGCCACAGCCTCCCTGGACAGCCTGTGCCAGAGTCTCACCACCTTCAGACTGAAGAACTTCTTCCTAGGATCCAGTCTAACCCTGCTCTGCCTCTGCTTCAAACCATTCCAGCTTGGCCTGTCTCTAAATCTCCTCATGAGAAGTCTCTCTGCAGCCTTCCTGCAGGATTCCTTCAGGTACTGTCAGACAGCTCTGAGGTCCTCTTGGAGCCTTCTCCTCTCCAGGCTGCATGCACCCAGCTCCCTCAGCCTGTCCTCGCAGCAGAGCCGCTCCAGCTCCTGGGTCATCTTTGTGGCCTTCCCTGGACTCTCTCCAACAGCTCTGCATCCTCCTTCTGGGGACACCAGCACTGGAGGAGGGATTGGAGGTGGGGTGTGTAAAAATCAGAGCAGCTGCTGGGTCTACGCTGCCTTTCCTTACTTGCCTCCAAGCTTCCTTGGAGCACATAACTCTTGAGGTACAACTCTGTGCGTCAGGCACCGTTTGTACTTGCTTGTGGGAACGTAAAGCTGATTCTGGCCCAGAGCCAATCCTGAGCCCTGGTTGGTAGGCTGCTGTAATTTTCATACTTTGTATATGCTCCTTGTTCTCACAGAAATTGTCCCCCCAAGTCCAATGAAATCTCCCTGACAGGATTTGATGCTAAATGGAGCAGATCCAAACATCCTGCAGTTTTCCCTTTACTTGCTGTAAGCCTTTGCTTAAAACGTAGAGATGCACTTGGGAAGACAACGTTTGAGCCTGTGGGGTAGGCAGGAAATGATCTTCTCCAATCCTACTCCTAAGGTGACAGAAAAATTATGTAATGATAGGTTTGCAGTCACAGACTCATAGAACGGCAGCTTTCACAGTGGCATTGCCCACATAGACCTGGCACTGTCTGAGGCATGAAAGTGCTTGTTGGGAATCGCACCCAGATTCTGTCCTGCTTAAACCTCCTCTGCTTCCTGTAGGGTCCTAGGGACAAATCAGCTGCTGAAGAGAAAGCTGAAGGGTATTGCACCTGAAAAAAGAACTGGTCTGGTGTCATGAGAGGGGGCATTCAAACTAGATGTTAGGAAAGGGTTCTTTCCAGTGAGGGTGCTGAGACACTGGAACAGGTTGCCCAGGGAGGATGTGGATGTGCCCTCCCTGCAGGTGTTCAAGGGCAGGTTGGATGAGACCTTGAGCAACCTGTTCTAGTGAGAGGTGTCCCTGCTGAGCAACCTGTTCTAGTGGGAGGTGTCCCTGCCTATGGCATGGAGTTTGAACTGGATGATCCTTGAGGTCTCTTCCAACCTTAAACGTTCTTTGTAGAGTATATCAAGGGTACCTACCAGGAGGATGGAGACTCCCCTTTTAACAAGGAGTCCCATGGCAAAGGGGTGATGGGGACAAGTTACTACTGAGGAGATTCCATTGGACTCCAGAGGGAAATGTTTCCCTGTGAGAACAGTTGGACATGAATCATCTCCCAAGGGGAGAAGTGGAGTCCCCTGCACTGGGCAGTTTGAAGCCTCGGCTTGCCAGGCTGCTGGCTCAGCTCATTGCAATTGCACCATCACCTAGAGAAGTTGGAGCAGGTGGTCCTTGGAGACCCTTCCAGCCTGGCACACTGGGATTCTGTGGTTCATGTCTTGACTGACATTAGCATAGCAGAGGGGGAAAAAAATTCTTTTCAGCTTCCAAAGGAGGTAGTTTGTGCAAATGGCAGATTAAAAAAAGCAAATTTTCTGGTCCATTTGTCAAACTGCTTTTGTTTAGGAACTGCTTCTTTAAAGAATATCCCTTTTGTGGGCAGTGTTTTGTTAGTTCAGTAATCAGCAGCCGTATTGTTGAGCGTGGCTCTGTAAAGCCTTTTTTGTCAGCCTTGTAAAGAGTATTTATCAATGTGAACTTTGTGTGTTTCTAATAGCTTCTAAAAACCAATTAGTTGGAATGGGAGGGAAAGGGAAAAATAGAACAATTTTCAAAGACCTGTCAAGAAATCTCAAAAACATGAAAAAACAGGCAAATTAGGAGCCCAAAGTGACTAAGGAGGCCATCAGAAAGGCTGATTGAACCCCAGTGTGTTCAACCTCTTCAGCCTGGAGAAGAGAAGGCTTGCAGGAGACCTTAAGAGTGGCCTTTCAGTATCTGAAGGGGGCCTACAGGAAGATTGGGGAGGGACTACTGACATGGTCATGTAATGACAGGACAGGGGACAATGGGTTTAAACTGGCAGAGGGGAGATTCAGAGTAGATGTTAGGAAAGGGTTCTTTGCAGTGAGGGTGGTGAGACACTGGCACAGGTTGCCCAGGGAGGTTGTGAAGCACAGAATCGCCCAATGTGGTCTTTGATCACATTGGGTGATTCTGTGCTCCACAACCTCCCTGGAAGTGTTCAAGGCCAGGTTGGATGAGGCCTTGAGCAACTTTTTCTAGTGGGAGGTGTCCCTGCCTATGGCAGGGAGTTGGAACTGGCTGAGCTTTGAGGTCCCTTCCCACCTAAACTGTTCTACGATAGCACCTGGTGTAACCAGCAGGTCTTCAGGAAACTCTTTAGTTCTCAGTCTGAAGATGGAATGATCTTTGAAGGTGATACACCAAGTAAACATGATGGAAACAAAATCTGTAGTACAAACAAATCAGCTTTGTCCTTGCAATCTTGGAAGCAGAATAAACTGGAAAGGAGTAATAAGAGTGGCAACTCCTGGTGAATCCTCAAATTCAGCCACTTGAGGAATTGAAGAGAGTTCATGAAAAGTATGGAAAGTATTTGGGGCTGTTGTCATCACTGAATGACAGGATGGTAGGGGTTGGAAGGGACCTGCCATGATCATCCAGTCCAACCCCCCGCTGCCAGAGCAGGATCACCCAGGGCAGGTTCGAATGTCTCTAGAGAAGGAGACTTCACAACCTCCCTGGGCAACCTGTTCCAATGTCTCACCACCCTCACTGTCAGGGGTTTCTTTCTAATCTTCAGTCTCAACCTGCCCTCTGCATGCTTTCTGTTTTAACAGATTGGCCAGCTTGTTTTCAAAGGCATGAAAAGACTGAACAGAATCCAGTCCATAGTCTTTGAGACTGCCTACAACACCAACGAGAACATGCTCATCTGTGCCCCCACTGGCGCTGGCAAGACCAACATCGCCATGCTGACAGTGCTGCACGAGATCCGCCAGCATGTCCAGCACGGTGTGATCAAAAAGGATGAGTTTAAGGTAGGATTTTAATGACCCAACTTACAGCTTTTTTAATTTGAAAGGTAGAAGCCATTACGTGTTCACACGGAATATGAAATCAGGAACTTCTCAAAGCCCAGTTTTGATTTACTTCATTGCTGTTAAAGCAATTCTTATTTGTGTTCTGAAAAATCTGATGATGTGAGTGCAGAGCTATGAAACCAGGTTTAGCTTCCATGCAGAACTAATTTTCAACATGATGAGGCTGTGCAGAAAAAAACCCCCAAGTTCCCTGTCCTTTAACCAGCTGCACACTCAGCCACCAAAGGTAACAACTTTTCATACATCACTATTAAGATTTTTCACTGGAAGAGCCTGGCATCATATTTCACAATAGATTGTGATTTGTAATGGTTGCCATGACACAAACGAGGTGCTGGAGTCTGCTCGTTTGTCAACCAGGTGTCCTTTTGGTGCAGATTGTCTACGTTGCCCCCATGAAGGCTTTGGCAGCCGAAATGACAAATTACTTCAGCAAGCGCCTGGAGCCGCTCGGCATTACTGTGAAGGAGCTGACTGGTGACATGCAGCTGTCCAAAGGGGAGATTCTGAGGACCCAGGTATGCCTGATATCTTCACAGCCTGCTCTGGGGGTGGCTGCAGACCTCTTCAGAGGTACCACCGGTTTGTTGTTCAGACTTCTTGGGAAGGAATTGGTGAAGCAGATGAATCATAGAATGATGCACACAGAACGCATCAACCGGTACTGCACCAGTACTGCATCCCAGACCATTCTGTGATCCTGTATAAGCCACACTTCTTTTGGACCCGTATCTCATGCTTTGTCTTGAAGGCTGCCAGCCTGTCGGGAGCCTTGCTTGCTGCAGACAGATCTTGGTGTTCAGGGCAGATTATCACTGCTTTCTGTGTCACTAAAATTGTCATAGTTGAAAACAAACGTGGAGAAATTCTGAAAACAGGCTGACTTCCCCAGCCTATAAACCTTTGTAGATCTCTCTGCCTTCCTTCTCATCTTCTTGGAGATAAAGGGATTCAGAGAGCAGGAGAAGGAAACTTATTGTCTTTTAAATAAATATGATGGGAAAATGAATCACATATATTGCTGGAATAGTCCTGATTCTGCCACTTCAGACCTGTGGCAGCACCACTCTCAACCCACCCCAGGCAGTTTTAGTTTAGGGTAAAGTTACTGCTTTCATTGAAATGTTGGGGGTAATATTTTATACCCAAGGGAAACTTTCTGTTGCCTCCTTGCAGCTGTTAGTAGCTTCTTATTTCTCCTTTTAACTGTAGCTAGCTATTTATGCTGGAAATAAAAGCAGTTTAGAACAAAGGGGCATCTCTTATTGAAGAGCATGAGTAATACAGGAGGGGTTTTGAAAAGGCCAAGTCTGGGGATTGGAAAGAGAATTTGTGTAAGCTGCATCTGTACTGGCAGCTACATTTGTCTGGTTGCTGAACAGAATGCTTGGCTGGAGGAGAGGAAATAGCCTGAAGGACCGAATGTGTTTTGACATCTCGAAGATGAGCTGATTAATTGTACTTGTGATGGCAAAGCAGCAGTGAGGAGTGAAGCACAGACCACAAACGCATCAGGGCTGAGGGGGGCAAGTAGCTGTGAGAATGGCAAATGGCATCAGGGCCTCTGAGCAATATGGATGAGCTCTCTGATAGATTCTGTCAGCTGATAGACTCTGATATTAAGTCATGAAGGCTTTATTCCCTGTTGGAATCTGGCACTAATAAAATGGAATAATGCTTTTTTCTTAAGTTCTTATCTGCAATATAAAACTAATCAAGTCTGGAACTACTGGAAGCAAAAGAAGGGCTATAAACTTTGAGGTGCCTCCTGTTTCATCTCCAACTTTCTTTTTCTGATCCACTGCTTCTCACTTCCTTCACTCTGATAAGGTATAGAGATGCTTCTAGGGGGAGGCAAAAAGTGAGATTGATTCCTGCTACTTTTCTTTTCCCATGGAAATATATAAATGTTGTTAATTCTTAGTGTGTTGTGTCCTGCTCTCTCTGTGCCTCTCATTTCACAGGCTGCAGTTTGTCAGGAGGACACCAGAGGAAAGGGATGTGCTTCCCTCTTCCCAAGAAAACTTCCAGAACGTTTCTCAGTAGCACAACTTTGCTGAAAGAAAATTCCTTTCCGAGTCAGGCACTGTTTAAGATGAGTCTTTCTGCCTTTAAATGAGGCATGAAAACATTTTTGTTGCTGGCACAGCTGTGTTGCTTTCTCAGGCTGATGTTCTCAATCTGTGCCTTCAGCATTGTGCTTCTTGATTTTGACATCAGCCTTCCAATCCCAGGAGTGGAGCTCTTGCAAGCCCTTCTGATTTACTGCTCTCACATTAATATATCTGTCTGTGACAGCTGAGATTCCACTGGGGGGAGAAGTACTTTCACACCCTCAAACAGCAATTGGAATTAAAAGAGAGTAGTTCTTTAGAAGGAATTGGAGGTGTGCTACCTGAATTGATTTCTAAATTTATGGCAGAATCCATCTTGATTTTGTTCAAATCAGGCATCAGAAATTAGAATGGCTTCTCAAAGACATGGATTTACATTTTGCTTGGAATCCTTTCTATTTCAGACAGACACAGCAGCATCTCCTGCGCGTTTGTTATTGCCTAAGCTCTAGAGATGTAGCACAGCCTTTGAGTAACCTACTTAGTGATTCGCAGAATAGCTCAGCCTGGAAGGAACCTCAGAGTTCATCTAATCCAACCCTCCTCACCATGCCCAGGGACACCTCTCAACTAGACTTAGCTGCTGAAGATCTCATCCAGCTTGGCCTTGAACACTCCCAGTCAAGAGACATTCACAGCCTCCCTGAGCAGCCTGTGCCAGTCTCACCACCCTTGTACTGAAAAATTTCTTCCTCAGCTCCAGTTTTAACTCTGCTCTGCCTCAGCTTCAAACCATTCCCCCTTGGCCTGTCCGTAGACACCCTCCGGAAAAGTCTCTCTGCGGCTTTCCTGGAGGATTCCTCCAGGTATTGGAACGTAGTCCCTCTGAATCTTTTCCAGGCTGAACCCTACCATCTCCCTCAGCCCTTGGGTCACCTTTGTGTTTGATACCCTAGTGCCACACACGCTGACAGAATGTGCCCCTGGCTGGCATTCTTCAGAGTTTTGACTCCCTCTGCTGAAATCTTTCCTCAGATTGGATTGGAAGGGGAGAGTTAATTTTTGTCTTAGTAGGAAAATGGAGTTGAAATGATGCCAGATGAAATGACAGTGATTTCTGAACACCATGAAAAAATGTGTTCTGTAGTTACAGGATATATGGGCTGGGGAGGGGTGTTTGGTAATTGCATTCTTGATTGTGTGTTCCCTTTTATTGGGTGCAATTATCTTCATGCCTGATGTAGCTCCATTTCCTACAAGTTTTTCCAAAACTCTTTTGCCACCAACATTTGGAGTGGTTTTGGGCTTGGTGGGGGTTTTTGTCTGTTGTTTGTTCATTTGTTTGGTGCTTTCCTTCTGGAGGTCTTTGTCATTTTAAGTGTCTGTCTTTGGTGTTTTACTTCAGCACCTGTGAGTTGGAAAAGCTTTTTCAGAGCATCCAGCCCAAATATTCTCTAACTCTTCCAAGTCTGGAGCTAAACCATGGCCCCCGGCACCACATCTCTGCTTCTTGGAACCATCTCCTGGGATGGGGATCTCCCTGGGCAGCCTGTGCCAGGCTTTGAAAACCCTGTCAGGGAAAAATGTTTCTTCTGATCTCTGTCCTAAACCTCCCCTGTGGCAACTCGAGGCCATTCTCTCTTGTCCTGTCGCTTTTTACTGGAGAGAAAAGACCAAGCCCCACTTGCCTCCAACCTCCTTTCAGGGGCTTGTGGAGAGCAATGAGGTCTCCGCTCTGCCTCCTCTTCTCCAGACTGAACACTCCCAGTTCCCTCAGCTGCTCCTCACCACCCCTGTTCTGCAGACCCTTCACCAGTTTGTTGCCCTCTCTGGCCATGCTCCAGCCCTCCAGTGTCCTTCTTGGAGAGGCCCAAAACTGAAACCCAGCTCTCAAGGTGAGGATGCAACCAGGGCTGAGTACAGGGTGAGAGTCACTTCCCTAGTCCTGCCTTAAAATGTGCATATGAAAAGATACGGCTTCTGAGCGTGGATGCAGAGCCCTCACTCTCAGGACAGGCTTTGTTTTGGGCCCCTTCCAGTGCCTCTTTTCCCCTTTTCTTGAAGCTTTATCAGAATGAAGTCAATTCTAATGCTTCCATACACAGTGCTCTTGCATTAATCACTGTCTGCAGAGGTTTGATATTAGAGAGGGGTTGGAGAAGTTCTTGTGCACAATTTTAAGGCAAATAATTGTGTAGTGGATACACCCTGGATCCAGATGGCAACTGTCTGGAGAGGAGTGCTGCTGCTCTTTGATCGCATGGCTAAGACCAACAGTGTCACCTGCAGGTGAATCGAGGAGGGCTCTTAATGTTCCAGGTGGAAATTCCAGCCACTTGGGATAAGCTGCTTGCTGGAAGACAGGAGATCCAGTTCAGTCACTTTCCAGTTAGTATCTGAAATCCATGTTTCTGCTGCTTCTCGTGGAGAAATTATCTGCAAATGTGCCATTGCAAATACTTTTTGAAGAAGTATTTGCTGAAAATTATTTGAAGTCATTATGTGTCTGGAAGAGATTTATGGAGAATCTTCTGCCTGTTTACTGTTTAAAGTTAAATTACACTGAAAATGTCTGGGATTGATGAGATGACTTTTTTTTCCCCCCTGTGCATGTTTTCACAGAGGTGAAATTCATTGTTTATTGATGGTTTCTTTCACTTCATTACAGTAGAGTATTGCAAAAGTAATTATGAAAAGCAAATCTAAAAAAGAAGCATGCAAGAGGTGGCTACAGGCAGGTGACCTCTTGTTGTTTGAGCATGGGACAGGGGAGCTGAAGCCCGGGAGCTGATGTGAAGGGCAGCAAGGAAGGCTTCTCTAGCTCTGTGAAAAAGAAGCCTTGGGGAAACCACTGGTAGATGGGGCAGGGGACCTGATGACTGGAGAGGTGTAAAAGGTTGAGGTCTTAACACCTGCTTTTGCTCCAGCTTTTAGGTTGGAACTGGTTTTCAGTGATCTCAGCTGTCTCCTGAGGCAAATGGGAAAGCCCAGAGCAGGGAAACACAGCACTTGGTGGGAAGAAGTCAGGTTAGGGACTGTGCAAAGCAGCTGAGCATAGCACAAGTCAGTGCAGACTGGCATTCACTCCCAAGTCCTGGGGAGCTGCTCTCAGTTGTTGTGAGGACTTTCTCAGTTACCTTTGGAAGGCCAGGGTGGTGATCTCTGTCATGGGGCAGAGTGCACCCTCAGCAAAGCTGCAGGTGGTACAGAGTGGGACACAGGAGTGTCAGCAGCATCTGGCAGCTGATCTGCTTTGCTCAGCCCCAGAGAGACACATCTGCAGCACTGGGTCCAGTTCTGGGCTCCCTGTCAGGACAACAATGGGCACATACCAGAGCCAGCCAGGCAAAGAGCTGGGAAGGTGATGGAGGAGCAGGACTATCTGACAAATAAGAGGCACAGCGAGCTGGGGCCAGTCAGTGCTAATATGAGAAGGCCCAGCCAGATGTGATCAATGTGTCTGAACACATCCTCTGTGTGTGTGGAAGGGCGACTGAGCCAGGGGGTGGGCACCAACTGCACTACAGGAGATTCTCTCAAAACAGATGTTGTTGTCTCTCTTCCTGTGAGAGTGGTCAGACACTGGAAGTTTGTCTAGAAAAGCTGTGGAATCTTCACCTTAGAGATACTCAGAACCCAGCTGCACACCATCTTGGGCAGACTCCTCTGGCTCGCCCAGTTTCAAGCAGTGGAATGAACTGGGAGGTCTCTAAAGGTGCCTTTTGACTTCATTCATTCTGTGAGTCTGTGAAAATCCAGATCAGTCTGGTTTTGATCTGACATTTACTACAGGTATCTATAAAAGATGAGCAAGGAACATTGTAGCCACCACTTTGTCTGGTGCAATGTTCCCATGTAATGATTAAAAGATGACATTTGGTCAACTACATTTCAGATTTTCTTTTCCAGTGGTGCAAGGCAATAAGCAGTGTGCTCTCCACATTTTCATCTGCAAACTTAAGGCCAAAAATGCATCAAATATTAAACTCTGAGGGACAGTAAATCTTAAGACCCTTCAAACTACCACAAGAAATAGCCATAAAAAAATTCTTCAATCAAAGTTCCTAAATTAATAACAAAGAACCTGAAATTGGAGCACTGGGTGCTATGAGCTAACTGCATCTGAGTAATTAAGGAGTTTATGAAACCCAGCAAATATTATTGTAGAGGTTTGTCTGAATGAACTGGGGTTGTTCAGCCTGGAGAAGAGGAGGCTCAGGGAAGACCTTACTACTCTACGGCTACCTGAAAGGAGGCTGTAGCCGAGTGGAGTTGGTCTCTTCTGCCAGCCAACCAGAGCAGAACAAAAGGACACAGCCTCAAGCTGTGCCAGGGCAGGTTCAGGCTGGATGTTAGGAAGAAGTTCTTCACAGCAAGAGAGGCTGGCATTGGAATGGGCTGCCTAGGGAGGTGCCCCATCCCTGGAGGTGTTGAAGAGGAAGCTGGATGGGGCACTTGGTGCCATGGGTTAGTTAATTAGAAGGGTTAGGTGACAGGTTGGACTCAGTGAGCCTAGAGGACTTTTCCAACCTGGTTAATTCTGTGATTCTGTAAATAACTAAGAGATTTATTAAACCCACCATGTAAAATATTACTGTAGAGATTTGTCTCTGAGACTTTTTTCTGGGGGGGAGCACCGAGGATGGAATCCTTAGTAAAACTTGTAGGAATATAATTCTCCAGAGTACCTATTACCATTAATACTTTTATCTCTGAAGAACTTGGGGGGAAAAATGATGTACTTTTGTTGGTTTTAATGATCTTTTAGAGCTGAAAAGGTTCTGTGCAAAAAGGAACCCACATATCTGCGAAATTACTGAGCAACTGTTTGGTGCTTCCAAATCCCTTTCTTTCCCCCCCCCCCCCCCCTTTAAGCACAGTAAATTTTACAGGATAAAAAAGAAGCCTTTCATAGTTAATGCAAATGATGCATTAAGTTAGACTCTTCTCCCAGAGTACAATTTAAAGGTACTCAGAAGTCCAATTATCTTTGATTTAGATGTAAAAATTGCAGAATAACAGCTGTGCCTGCTGAGTGACTATTCCACAGCAAAGAGATAGCTTGTTCGAGTCAAGCCGAGGACAGGTTTGCTTCTTTGGTCTGCTTTTCCATATTTAACTGCTTCTGGTCAGTTGAAAATGCAAGTAAATTATAAACAACCCAAGAGCAATTTAGCATTTCTATCCTTCAAGCTGTTATTTTGCATGGTACAGAATATTTTTAGGTTGTTCAATGTTTTATTGGGGCTGTTTGTGGAACGAGGGAAGCTTTCTGCTTCCATTTCACACTTAATGTGGCAAATCAGCTTGCTAAAGCTGCCTGCATGTCACAGTGCAGCTTCTGGTGTGGAGCATTACAGAAACCTCTTCAACATTCTGTTGAGACACTGGAAGGGAGGTTGTGGGTGCCCCCTCCCTGGAGGTGTACAAGGCTAGGTTGGATGTGGTCTTGAGCAATCTGAGCTAGTGGGAAGTGTCCTTGCCCATGGCAGGGGGGTTGGAACTGGATGAGCTTTGAGGTCCCTTCCAATCCATTCGATGAATCTTTTTAGTTTGAGGAAGAGGAGGCTGAGGGGAGACCTCATTGCTGTCTACAACCACCTGAAGGGATGTTGTGGAGAGGCTGTGGCTGGTCACAGGATGACAGGATGTTAGGGGTTGGAAGGGACCAAGGAGATCATCAAGTCCAACCCCGGTCTCTTCTCACAGGTAATTGCGGACAGAACAAGGGAGAATGGCCTCAAGCTGAGGCTGGGGAGGTTTAGATTGGACATTAGGACAAAGTTTTTCATGGAATGGTCAGGGACTGGAATGAGCTGCCCAGGGAGGTGGTGGAGTCACCCAGCCTGAATGTGTTTCAGGGTGGTTGGGATGTGGTGCTTGGGGCTATGGTTTAAGGCAAATCTCGTAGAATAGGGTTCTAGGCTGGACTTGATGATCCTGAGGGACTTTGTCAACCTGCATGGTTCTGTGATTCTTTGATACTAAACAATCACTTGACATGCAAGAACTAGGTTGAAATCTACTCTAATTTACAACAGAATGATAAATGTCAGTCTGAAGTGTTCTGCTAATAAAATACTTCTATAATTATGCTACTAAAGTGTATGGGAGTGTAGATTATAGCACATAGTGTTGGCAAAGTCTATTACAGCAGGTAGTATTACTGACTTCTTTCAGTAGCATAGGAAATGATTGCTACAGAGCATAATGGGAAATGTTATTTAGGATGCATGCTTTATGTATTTGGAACTGAAATGGGAAGGATGTTTCTCAAGTGAAGCTTTGAGGACATTTGCCTCGATGGGAACTGTTTGAGTTGGCAAAGGCCTCTAAGATGATTGAGCTGTAACCCAGCACCACCATGGCCATTAAACCATGTCCCACAGCGCAATGTCCACATGCTTCTTGAATGCAAATGAAAAACATGGTGAAGCTAAGTTCAGTTCCATGCAATAAGCTGGTCTTAAAGCATGAGAATTCATCTGACTTGTTCTTCTGCAAAGAGATGTGATAAATCTATTCCACTGTTGATAAATATTGCTCTCATTTGACTTTACAACACTCTGATCATGGAGCTTTCTGAGCTTCCTGGTGAATCTCCATCTTCACTCTTAGAAGGTTAATTTTTGTTAATGTTTTAAACAAAAATCTACTTTTAGTATAAACTCTACCCAGTTTTTTAACTCCTTTCCTCATCTGCATGTCTGTCCTTCCCCAGCCACTGCTGTTTGCTTTTTGAAGGCTGTCATAGGTATCTCTTCTCACTCACATTTGTTTAGCCTAAGCATCAATTCATTTAAACTTCTCATAGAGGTCACACTTCATTTATGTTTGGTCATTCTCATTTTTCACTTCTGGACTCTCACTTGGTTTGCACTCCTTGAATTAAGTTGCCCACAACATAATGGATTGCCCCAAGGTCATACTGCTGCTGGGCAGAGTGGGAGGTTTACTTAGCATGTCCAAATAACAGCATTTCTGTGCCAGGCTTTCATTCCATAGCATTGCTGCTTCATGTGCAGACTGCTCTGGCTCTTTGTTGTTTTACATCCTCTGCCTGTTGAGATGAGAATCGTTCTTAAGACTCAGATTTCTCAGTTCAGGCTTAAGCCAGGCAGAAGGTAGGCAGTTAGTCTGAGCTGGTTGTACAGGCTTGTAAGGGGAGCACAACAGAGAAGAGACTTCTAGAGGTGGTTAATACTAAGACGGCATGAACCTAGGCAGCTAGCTTAGGTGGGGAGGTTCTAAGTTAGCAGGTTAAGATAGGCAAGGTGGATCTCACCCTTGGTGTGGTCTCTCTCTCCCCTTGCTCTGGTTGATCTCAGCATGTGACTAACTAAATGATTATAATAATGCCAGCAAAGGTTAGTTTGAGCTTTTTATCATAACAGTTAGTGAGATTTGCATGCCCATTGCAATGAGCCTGCAAGGTAAGCCAGCATAATACTTGGAAAAGCCAGCAGCTGAGGTAGTCTTTTTATCTTTGTCTCCTGAAGATGTTCAACTCAAGGCTGAAGTTTCCCTGTAGAATGTAAGAAGAGTGACTGGGAAACCTTTTTCCTTGCTGCTTTGGGGGGGCAAAAGAAAACAAAAAGCAAGCCACAAAGAAGCCATTGACCAGGCAAGGATTCTTAGCCAGTAGACAAACTCTCAGTTGTAGCCCAAATACTGCTCTGTGGTGATGCTGAAAACCACACAAATCTGCTCTGTGCTGCTGGTTTGTCGTTGTTCTGCTGTGTGAATAAAAGGGGCTCAGGGAGAGAGAAATGCAGACTGGCCTTGGGAAGACCTGAGCAGAAGCAGGCTGGATGCAGTGTCTCAAGAGACCAGCGCTTGCTGCAAGTTGTCAGATCTGATTAAGGGAGCGATTGGCATCAATCAGAGCTGACAGCGGCGTATCAGAGGTTAGGATAACTAATTAGTGAGCTGATTAAGAGCAGAGAGGAAGAGCGGCTAAGGTTTTGGATCCAGCTCCTTTGAAAGGCCAGGATCATTATCTAAACTCCAAGGCTGAGTGGCTCATTATGTGTTTGACAATAGCAGAGCTAAGGCTGACAAAGCCTGCAAGCTGTTCTTCCTGCCGCAGTAGTTGAAATAAGGTTTGTGCTGCCTCCAAGCAGACTTCGTTCCTCGAAAAAACATTGCAGAGAGCAGGTGCTCTGCCCAGAGCTCCTCACTGCAGCTACTCTGATCCTCAGGTTTGTTGTTCTCGGGAGCTTCTCCTCGGATTAAATGTGACTACAGCACGCATAAAGCTTTCTGTTCTTTCAGTAAGCAATAAAACACTCGAGTGCATTCTCAGCAGCAAGGCGAAGGACTTCGCCTCATCCAGCAGCCTGCCTGGTTGTACTGGATTGGATTCCAGTTTCTTTTGCCCTTGGCAGAGTGTTGTGCTGAGGTTTAAACGCAGCGATGGACCTTGGAGGTGAATTTTGTAGTCTCTGGGACTTCCAGGTCTGTGCTGAAAGCATAGAACTCTAAATCTTAATGTCTGAACTTGAAGCCTTGTGAAGGTCCAAGGCCAGGTTGCATGAGGCCTTTGAGCAACCTGGGCTAGCAGAAGGTGTCCCTGCCCGTGGCAGGGGGGTTGCAACTGGATGATCCTTAAGGTCCCTTCCAACCCAGACCATTCTGTGAGTCTCTGAATGCTTCTGAGATGCTTTTATGTGTCTATCTGTCCACATGGTCTTGTGTTGCAAGGGCATTACACCACCAATGCATGTCAAGGTTTGCTCTCCCACCAGCTGCTTGCCCCAAGAGGTACGTTGCTTGCCTGCTTACCTTGGCATTGGGAGGAGTCTGCTTTATTGGAGGCACAGTTCTGTGGAGCTGTGTGGTGCTTGTCTCTGATTGCTGAAACCCAAACTATTTGCATTCACTCTTAGTCCCTACCTTCCTGCCTCAAATCCTCGTTTTGAATGGCTGCCCTCTGGTTTACTTTTTCTGTGCTTCCTGCACTGCCTCCTTGGGCTCCAGCTCACAGGAGGGTTTGTGACATGCTCAAATAAATCAGAGGCAGAGTGCAATAAAAAGAGGAATAAAGCCAGCATTATGCAAGTGGCTTGTTTTGATGAAGTGTTACCTCAGAGAGTGCCCAAGTGGTTAAGTGTCCCTCATGGGGTGTGTGACCAGGTAGCTGATATTAAAATTTGTGGGAAGCTCCAAAGCATCCCTGATTAGAAGGGAAATATTTCCAAACTGCCATAGCAGCAGCATCTCTCCCTGTAGGACTGCAAGATGTGCTGCCTTCCAGTGAGAGGCAGCCCTGGGTGGATATCTGTAGCTGTGTGCAGCTTTCTGTCTCTGTTCCTGCACAAGCAAAGCTCTTAGAGTGAATTTGTGAGGACACTTGGTCATGAGATGCCTGTGGAGTTGGTCCAGCTTTGGGGAGGTAATTTGGGGTACTTGCCATACCAAACAAGCTTTGTTGTTGTGATCAGTTTACAGCTGCAGCATTTCCCTTGTGCAGAGGTCTCTGGATTCAGTGGTTATAATCTTGAGCTTATTCTGTCACTTCTTTCTAGAGATATTTAAGAGCAACAAAGTTGGTGAGGAGGCTTGTGGGGAGCAGCCAAGGGACCTGGGGTTCTTTAGTCTGGGGAAGAGCAGGCTGAGGCTCTTTGAAAGGAGCTTGGAGTGAGGTGTTGGGCTCTTCTTCCTGCTATCAGGTGATAGGAGGAGAGGAAATGGCCTGAAGTTGTGCCAGGGGAGGGTTACGTTGGAAATGAGGGAAAATTTCCTTGCTGCAAGAGTGGTCAGGGATTGGCACAGGCTGCCCAGGGAGGTGGTGGAGTCCTCAGCCCTGGAGGTCTTGAGGAAACCTTGTGGCCATGGCACTTAGGGACATGGCTTAATGGCCATGGTGGTGTTCAGTTGGGGGCTGGACAGGATGACCTTAGAGGGCTTTTCCAGCTGAAACACTTTGGTGATATAAGTGCCCAGCACAGGCAGGAATAGGAATTCAGCCTTAGAAGTCAAGTCTTTGGAAGTGTGTGTGCCTGCCAGCCTGGGGATTTGCAGACTTCTGATGTAACAAGCTGAAGATGAGTGAACTTTTTGGGAGATGAAGCAACTGCTCTGTTGTCCATCTGGAAGAGACTTCCTCTCAGTGTTTTGTTCCCTGCATCCCTTGTTTTGCTCCTTCAGAATTTTGTCCCCCTTTTGCCATCTTTGTCACTTTTCTGCCAGGGCTTTTAATTCACCAGTTCAGCTTGCCGTCTGGAGCTGTGTTAGTGGCTAATTCTGGTGCCTGAAAGGCTGGCATTTTCTGATTTGCACTTCTGATCTGCCTCTAGCAGTGTGGCAGTTCCAGAGGAGCCTTTACTGGTATTCGTTTTGTTAGGATTCTTTTCCTGCACAGCCCCTGGCAGCAGGATCTGCTTTCTGAATGGGGCTGATTACAGCAGACGAGTTTTCAATCTTTGGTTCCCACTGTTTGTTGGAAGTGCTTCATTTTTCTTCTCAGGAACCCCCATCAAATCTCTGCTGTAAGAAATCTAACACTGCCTTTCCTTTGTAATCATTTCATCAATTCACTCGCAAGTCTTTTATTTAAGTAATAGCTGAATTTTCCTTTTCCCGTGTGCCTCAGGAAGAAAAACTTACAGAATTCTGTTTGAGGAGCAGTTGCCAAAGGCATGTTTAGCCTTGTTTGACTTCATCACAATATGCAAACTGAAATAAACCAACTGTCAGTCCCAACATTTTGGTTGCTGTCAGGTCTGATAAAGCAAAATCCTCCAGTGAGGAGGTGTTTAAGATTTGCCATGCGTGCCCACTTGGCTAATGATGCCTCACCTTCCAGAAAGGCTTGAGCAGATGTTTAAGAGACCATTGTGAGGATCCACCTCTAAGATAATGGAGCAGGAAGAGTTTAATTTGCTAACCTGATGATTCACCACCAACTGCTCTGCTTTTCTGTGATCAGAATGATATGATCAAAACTGGAAGACCATTCCCTTTCTCCTTTCATTCTGGCTCATCTTCCAGTGCTGGTGCCCCCAGCACAAGAAGGACATGGAGCTGGTGGAGCAGGTCCAGAGGACCTTTAAAGCTCATCTGGTTCCAACTCCCCTGCCATAGGCAGAGACATCTCCCACCAGCCCAGGTCACTCAAGGCCTCATCCAGCCTGGCCTTGAACAGCTCCAGGCAGGGAGCAGCCACAACTTCTCTGGGTAACCTGTGCCAGCATCTCCCCACCCTCACTAGAAAGAATTTCTTCCTGATTTCCAGTCTCAATCTGCCCTCCTCAAGCTTCAATCCATTCCTCTTGTCTTATCATCATGAAGAGTCCCTGCCCAGCTCTCCTGTAGCCCCCTGCAGGTTGTGGAAGGCTGCTCTGGAGCAGTGCCTCATCCAAAGCTCATTGTGAGTTGGATCATAATGCTGCTTTGTTATTTTAACTGCAACCAAAAAATGAATCTGTAGTATTGTTAACGTTTGCTCTTGGTCAACATTCTCTTTTCACTGATACTTTTAATGAGCACTTGATGTATTTGAATTAATGTGTTGGTTGCAGGCTACAGAGCTGATTTGTTGGAGTTTTTTTTGGAAGGAGGTGTGTTGTTTTTTTTTTTTTTTTCCCTCAACTGTAATTTCTGTCTGAAAAAAAAAAACAAAACAGAAAACCCAATCATGTTTTCTGGCAAAGACATTCTCTGGGGGTCTCTGGTCTGGTTAAATGAGACACTATATCAAGCCTGGCTTTTAATTCAGGTCATTACTTGGAGTAACATTGCTGCTTTAAAAGAAGATGAAAGTGAAAGACTATTAGAATGAATATTTAGTCATCATTCAGGAAGAGAAAATTTAATGATACCATCTGAAATAGATCTCCTGATAACATGACTGGGATGTGTGTGTGGGGGGGAAACCCAACCAAAGCCTAAGCCTTGCAATCTGCACATTGCCAGCTTAGATTTAGCAAACGAGCTAAGTAGCTTGCACTTGTAGCATTTCACACCTTAAAGCCTTAATGTGCACTGCTAAAGAGATTTCCTCACTGTTTGCTAATTAATGTTCTGTGGAAGTACAGCTGCTAATATTTTTTTCCTCTTTTTTTGGTGCTTGACAGGGCTCATTTTTAAGGTGCTAACAGTTGCATCTGTAGTAGTGTTACAATTCACTTCATAAATTATGGTCAGGCTTTTTTTTACACCTACTATTTTGCTACAAGCATTTGAAAATAAATCTGTATTTGCTAACAGAATGCACCCAGGGACAGGGATAGTTTAGCAAAGCAGAGAAGCACTTCACCCCTCCCAGCACCATAGCAGCAATACAGGGAGGCTTTCATGTGTGGAAGTGTTTTAAACATTTTAAACATCTTGGACAGGGCAAGGGAAGGGATTCTGCCCCTTTGCTCTGCTCTCCTCAGACCCCACCTGGAATCTTGGGTGCAGTTTTGAAGCCCCCAACACAAGCAGGACATGGAACTGTTGGAGCCAGTCTAAAGGAGGCCACAAAGATGCTGAGAGGGCTGCAGCAGCTCTGCTCTGAGGACAGGCTGAGAGAGTTGTGGCTCTGCATCCTGGAGAAGAGAAGGCTTTGAGGAGACCTTGGAGTGGCCTTCCAGGATCTCAAGTGGGCTACAGGAAGGCTGTGGAGGGACTATTGACAAGGTCTTGTAATGACAGGAGGAGGAGGAATGGGTTTGAACTGGCAGAGGGGATATTGAAACTGGATGCTAGGAAGAAGTTCTTTGCAGTGAGGGTGGTGAGAGACTGGCACAGGTTGCCCAGGGAGGTTGTGGCTGCTCCCTCCCTGGAGGTGTTCAAGGCCAGGCTGGATGAGACCTTGAGCGACCTGTTCTAGTGGGAGGTGTCCCTGCCTATGGCAGGGGGTTGGAACCGGATGAGCTTTGAAGTCCCAAACCATTCTTAGATTTCAGGACTGGAACATCTCTTTCTGTGATCTCACCAAGGCTCTCCAGGAGTAATTAAAATCCTAGAATAGCCCAGGTTGGAAGGGACCTTCTCCTCCAGCCTCCCCACCATAGCAGGGACACTTCAGCTAGACTCAGCTGCTCAAGGCCTCATCCAGTTCTTGACATGCTGATGGTGATCCAGCAGTTGAATGTCTGCTGGGCAGAAATGCCCTTGCTCAAGCTTGGACTAGCAGTTCTCCTAAAGGTATTACAAGTTTCTGCTGCCTCTCTCTCTCCTCATGAATAAGGAGGTGATTTTTCCCTAGGTGCTTGATTGTTTTAATGGGACAAATGAACACAAATGATGCAGAGTGGCCTGAAGTTAGTAGCTGATCTTTCAAGTGGTTTTCCATGCTGGTTCCTGCTGCTGGCCACCCAGCACATGGAGGTGCAGCAAAATGCCTCTCACATAGAGTAGGTAAGGCTTAAGAAGGCTTTGACTTTGCTGGATATTAAAACACTGAGGGTGTTTGCGTTTGGATCTGGATCTTTCTTTCTAAATGCTTAATATCTCTTTTGTTGTTGTTTTCTGCTCTGCTAGATGCTTGTAACTACTCCAGAGAAATGGGATGTAGTGACAAGAAAAAGCGTTGGTGATGTAGCCCTCTCTCAGCTGGTGAAACTCCTGATTCTGGATGAAGTTCATCTGCTGCATGAAGACAGAGGACCTGTACTTGAGAGTATAGTAGCAAGGACTTTACGTCAGGTAAGAGCCACGAAAGTTCAGACTGGAAAGATTTGGGTGTACAAGGAGAAGTGCTTGGGCAGTGAGAGCACAGAATCCTGGGATGGAAGGGGTCTCAGAGCTCATCTCCTCCAGATTCCCCACCACGGGCAGGGACACCTCTCCATGAGACTCAGCTGCTCAAGGCCTCATCCAACCTAGCCTTGAACACCTCCAGGGAGGAGGCGGCCACAGCCTCCCTGGGCAGCCTGTGCCAGAGTCTCACCACCCTCAGACTGAGGAACTTCTTTGGCTTGTCTTCAGTAGATGTCTAGAACCTTTTTATCTGCCCTGCACTGACATCCTGTTTCTGCTTCATTTGGACCCCAATCTCCTTTCCTTTTGTGTCTGTCAGGCCTGTGCAGGTAACTTAAGGAATATAAAACCTGAAGCAATTAGATCTTGGATACTGAATGCTGCCCTTAGTGCATTTATTGTAATAGATCAGCATCTTGCTTCGACACTCACTTGAAGAATAGCTCTCTAGGGTGCTTTAATCTTCCAGGATTTCAAGGTTTGTTTTACCTACCAAGCTGGAGTTTAATTCATCTGGAACTGAAGCTACCCATTTGCAGCCCTTCCCTAAGTGAAAGAGTTGTGAGATTAGCTGAAATGAGCTATCTGGCTGCCTTTCTGAAGCCCTGATTGATTCTGGGCTGAGGAGACAGCCAGCGATGGAGACCACTGTGAGCAGAGGGGAAAATTACAGTGTAAAAATAGACTAAGAAAACCTTCAGAGTCAAACAGAAGAGAAAACTGGGCAGAGATGGTTCACTGTTCTTCCTCTGCAAGTGCTCAACCCTGTCGTGATGTTTGGCTGTGCTTCCTGAAATTCACTCACAGAATGGTTTGGGTTGGAAGCCAACCCACTCATTCTGGTGAGACTTGGGGCTCTTTAGTCTGGGGAAGAGAAGGCTGAGAGGGGATCTGATCAATGTCTGAGAATATCTGAGGGGTGGCTGTCAGGATGAAGTGCTAGGCTCTTTTCAGTGGTGGCCAGTGACAAGACAAAGAGGTGATGGAGGCCTGGAGCAGGCTGCCCAGAGAGGCTGTGGGGTTTCCTTCTCTGGAGACTTTCCAGAGCCACCTGGATACATTCCTGTGTGACTGCCCTGGGTGGTGCTGCCTTGACAGAGGAGTTGGACTCGGTGACCTCCAGAGGTCTCTTCCAACCCCTATGAGAGCTGCTTGTAGAACCACTTAAAATTCTGCAGTAGAAAAACAATTCCAGGCAAAGCTGTTCTGAATTGCAAGTCTCTCAGAGAGCCTGGGGACAGAGGAGCGGGAGATGTTTTGTGCGAATGGGGAGAGGTTTAGGCTTACAACTGCCACTGCAAAGTTCGACTGCAGCATCCGAGCCTGCAAGCAGAGCTCTGTGAGGTTTGCAGTACACGTGCAGAGCTAATGAGGAAATTACTGACACTTTTATCTGGTGGCTATAACATAAATTGTCTGACTTCAGAAGCATTTCACTGAGTTGAGTGCAAATACTGTTACAGATGTTTTAAGTGTGAAAACATCACATCTGATAATGTTTTAATGATGTCTTGCAAAGGGAGAGAAAGAACTTGGTTGCATTTCTCTGGCTGTGTTCCCTGCTCGTAGCTCTGGTTTGTGCATTTGGATACAAAGCCACAAATGTCCCTGGAGCAGGAGCTAAACCCAGCCCATCCCTGGAGAATGTCCTCCTGACTTCAGTGATCTTGTAGGAAATGTTAAGCATCTCCAGCCCTTCAGATCATGTTTTTCATTGATCTCTATAAAAACATCCTGCTCATTCTTGTTGTGTGCAAGACTCCACCACCTATACTGCCCCCAGTGCTGCTGTCCCCAGCAGGAGAAGGATACAGAGCTGTTCTAATGAGTCCAGAGGAGGCCATAAAGGTGTTCCGGGGCTAGAGCAGCTCTGCTGTGAGGACAGGCTGAGGGTGTGCAGCCTGGAGAAGAGAAGACTCCAGGGGGACCTCAGAGCTGCCTGCCAATAGCTGAAGGGATCCCGCAGGAAGGCTGCAGAGAGACTTTTCGTGAGGACAGGACAAGGTGAAATGGCTTGAAGCTGAGGGAGGAGGTAGGGGGATTGGATTGGATGATCTCCAGAGGTCACTTCCAACCCCTGCCACTGATTCTGTGACTGTCCTGGGGCACTGGCAGCACCGTCCTGACCTGTATTTCAAGGTATTAGAGCTACTGTTGTAGTTTCCTGAGTCCCAGCCCTTGCTGTGAGCCTTGACCATCTTCATTTCAACTTGTGGCATTTTTTAGGATGGGCTTTATTAAAACCTGGGAGGAGCCCTGGAACTGCTGACAGTTTGACTCCCAGCAGCATGAGCAGCACATTTGTGCGTGTTTGCACTTTTCAAATTTCAGAGAATAGGTTTGCAAGAGAATTAAATTGACTTTGTTAAACATTCTGGGGGGCAATGGCTTTGAGCTCTGTTACATGTTGTAGGTATAACATCAAACAACCTCTTTGAATCCCATTTCTAGCTTTGATGTTTCAAGTTTTGGTCTGGAGCATAATGCAGATGTAAAACTGAAATGCTTAAACTTTTTAATCAAACTTTTCCCACTGTTGTAATATCTGCTAAGCTTATTAGCTTGAAAGAGGGAAGAGATGACTATTTTTAAAAGACACTGAATTACTTTGTCACAATTACTCAGTGATTTTGATGACTTCTTTGCTGCTTGCAGGTATTTTTTTCAAAGAAGCATGCTGACTATTGAGGGGTATTTGAGTTTTGTTACCTTCTCCCACCCAGGAGATTCCATCTGAACAAAATGAAAAGCTCTTTGCTTTCAGAGTACTGAAGCCCTGGAGCAAGCTGCCTGGAGATGTTGTGGAGTCTTCTCTGGAGAAATTCCAAACCCATCTGGGCATAATTGTAGAATCAATCAGCTCCAAGCTCATCCAGCCCAACCTAGCACCCAGCCCTAGACAGTCAACCAGACCATAGCACTAAGTGCCCCATCCAGGCTTTGCTTGAACACCTCTAGGCACAGCGACTCCACCACCTCCCTGGGCAGCCCATTCCAACGCCAATCACTCTCTCTGGCAACAACTTCCTCCTAACATCCAGCCTGAACCTCTCCTGGCTCAGCTTGAGACTGTGTCCCTTTGTTCTGTTGCTGCTTGCCTGGGAGAAGAAATCAACCCCACCTGGCTACAGCCTCTCTTCAGACAGTTGTAGAGAGCAGTGAGGCTGCTCTGAGCCTTCTCTTCTCCAGGCTGCACACCCCCAGCTCCCTCAGATCCTGTGCAGCTTGCTCTGGGTGACCCTGCTCTAGCAGAGAGGTTGGACTGGATGATCTCCAGAGGTCCCTTCTAACCCCCACTATGCTGGGTGTAAGTCCTCAGACAAACCTTGGTATGGCTGCTGCAGGATTCACTTGGTGCTGTCAGAATGCTTGCTGAGAACAGTGTTTGGATTTGCAGCTGTGGCCTGGTTTAGGAGGAGCTAAATGAAAAGAAATTCAGCTTGAGTGAGCCCATCAAGCTCCACGTCTCTGTGTGGCAGGGGTATTAATTCTGCCAGTCACCTGCTATTCTTGTTACTGGTTATGGTTTATTTACTGCATAGCAGGGATAGCATGAGGAGATAGGCCTAGAAAGCAATTAGAGGCATCCCTTTTTAATTGCTGTTTTTCAATTATGCATTCTCTTTAAAATCTGTCACTTCATCAGCTTGTGATGAATCTGATCCATGTTTGCTTGCCACTCTGGGATGTTATTTTTAAACAATATGTTGTGCAGCCATATGTCTGATGCCTTGGGGCTCAGGTTCAACTCCCTGCTATCAGGTAATAGGACAAGAGGAAATAGCCTGAAATTGTGCCAAGAGACCTCTGAAAATGACCATTGAGTCCAAGCCCCTGCCAGAGCAGGGGCACCCAGGGCAGGTCACACAGGAACACATCCAGAGGAGGAGACTCAGCCTCCCTGGGCAGGCTGCTCCAGAGCTCCAGCACCCTCATAGTGACACAATTTCTCCTTCTGTTCCCATGATACCATCTCTGCTCCAGCTGGCACCCAGTGCCCCTTGTCCTATTGGCATCCCTGAGCAGAGCCTGGCTGGCTACATTCTCCCCACACTGCCCTGCACATCTTTAGCAGAACACTGAGGGCAGCCCTTAGGCTCCTCTGCTCCAAGCTCCCAGCCCCAGCTCCCTCATCCTGGCCTCACAGGAGATGTTAACTGCCTGCAGCAGCACTCTGGCTCTCTGCTGGACTCTTTCAGGCAGTTCCCTGAGGTCCTTCTTTAACTGAGAAGCCCAGAACTGGACACAATATTCCAGATGTGGCCTCAGCAGGGCAGAGTGGAGTGGGAGGAGAACCCTGTCCCCTGAAGGGACAGGACTGCAGGCATAGTATTTAGCTGAGGGAAAAGCATATGGCTTCTGAGTGCTTTCTGCATGGAGACTTTGGGGCTTTTTCAGTGCCTCCAGGTTTCTAAACATGCTGGGAATGCAGGGCTGGCATGGGAGATTTTCAAGATTGGTTGGGAGCCAGGAAAACTCATGTTTAAAATTACTTAACTAGATGGTTGCCTGGTAACAAATGCTTCTGTGCAGGGTTTGAGTTGCAGATAAGGTCCTGTGCAGCATCCTCACTGCACTGCTGGTAATTGCATCTTGCCAGGGTGCTTTGGGTGCTTTGGAGTTTTCCTGGGGGGGTTCCATTTTTTTGTCCTAAGACTGGGAAGTTCCCACTTGAGTGCCAGCTTCATAATTCTTTCTTCAGACAGTCAACAGGATTCACAGGTTCATTCATGGAATGGTTTAGGTTGGAAGGGACCTTTAAAGGTCATCTAAATCCAACCCCCAGCCTGGCCTTGAACAACCCCATGGAAGAGGCAGCCACAGCCTCCCTGGGCAGCCTGTGCCAGAGTCTCACCACCCTCAGACTGAAGAACTTTTTCCTCACCTCCAGTCTAACCCTGCTTTGCCTCAGCTTCAAACCATTCCCCCTCTCTAGACACACTCATGAAAAGTCCTTCTGCAGCCTTCCTGCAGGATCCCTTCAGGCACTGGCAGGCAGCTCTGAGGTCCCTCTGGAGTCCTCTCCAGGCCCTCACACCCCCAGCTCCCTCAGCCTGTCCTCACAGCAGAGCTTCTCCAGCCCTGTGGCCTGCTCTGGACTCACTCCAACAGCTTTGTACCCTTCTTATGCTGGGCACACCAGAACTGGATGCAGTATTCAGGGTGAGGTCTCTGTAGAGCAAAGGGGAAGATCCTTTTCCTGTGCCTGATCCTTTGCCATTATTCATGTCAGCACAGATGATGATGGAGTGTGGAAATCCTACTGGATGGCTCTCTCCTCTTTATTTTTCCTACATCCATGGAAATTCATGGTGTGTTAATTGTCTTCTGCAAACGTGGATGGTGAACATGCTGTCAATTCCCCACATGCCATCGTGAGTGAGTCTGAATTAGATAGACTAATTAGATATGTCAATTAAACATAATTATGGCAATTTTAGTTCTGCAGTGTAACAGCAAATCAATAAAATGTAGCAAAGCCTTCAAAGAATGTGCTGTGCAAATACTGTGACAGCTCACTTTTCCAAAGAAAGCCTTTCATGTTCCACATGCTGCTTATATTTTTACTGAGATAATTAAACCCATCTGAAGATGGAAGTGTTGGAGATGCTTTGGCAGTAGCGAAGGAGACACATATAGCTGCCTGCCACCAGCCTCCGGTGGAGAATGGAAGCAGAAACCTTTGTTGTCCAAAATGTCTGAGTGAGTTGGGGCTGTTCAGCCTGCAGAAGAGAAGGCTTCAGGGAAACCTTAGAGCAGGCTTCCACTACCTGAAATGGGCTACAGGAGATCTGGGAAGGGGCTTTTGGCAAGAGCTGGGAGCGACAGGATGAGAGGCAGTGGTTTTGAGCTGGAAGAGTGGGACTGAGACTGGAGATGAGGAACAAATTCTTTCCAGTGAGGATGGGGAGACACTGGCACAGGTTGCCTGTAAGGATGCATGAAGCTGCTTATGAAAATAGACTCTTCTCCAGGCTGAACAGCCCAGCTCTCAGCCTGCCCCTACAGGAGAGGTTCTCCAGCCCTCTGATCATCTTCATGGCCTCCTATGGACCCATTCCAGTGGCCCCAGAACTGGACACAGTTGATGCTTTTTAATCCTCATCTTTGAAACCTCTCAAATTCGTGGTTTGATTACTTCCATGCCACTTCCTTTCCCTTTAACTCGACCAGCTCAGCAATTCAGAATGTTTTCTAAGTTGACTGTGTTGTATCAGCCAGGCCTTGGCCAGGTAGGAGCTACCAGCCCTGCTCATGGTGACACGTTCCTGCAGAACTTGATAACCTTGAAAATGGCTTCAGTTACAGCAGCTAAAAAGCCTTTTGATGAAGTTTTCTTCTAAATAATTATGCCAGGAAGAAAGTTGTGAGGCAGCCTACACAGCTCTTCAGATTGCAGAAGGAAGTGGGACAGTTCTGAGGTGCTTTTCTCATTCAGGTCTTCATTCTGTTGGAAAATTACCTGCAAATACATAGAATATGAAGCAGAATATTTCTTTGGTGAGCTTAATGAGCTTGAAAGCCTCCTCCAACCTAAATGATTCTGTGATTTCTGTCCCTTGTCGAATAGGGAGGTATGTGTGACCTGCCCTGAGTGGTCCTCCTTTGCAGGGGAGTTGGACTCAATCTCTGAAGGTCCCTTCCAACCTCCTAGCATTTTGTTAGTCTGTGATGCAAATGTGGGGGGTTTCATGAAATAGAAAGAAGCCAAAGAGATCTTACAGGGAACTGGAGCAGGCTGGGTAAAAGACCTGTGCGAAGGTCTAAGCAAAAGCCAAGCCTGGGCAATGACACAAAGTGCATTCTTCTCTATCTTCACAATGCTGGTGTGATTTGGACTGAGGAAGAAATGCCCCCAAATCGTCTCTCCCACTTCTGTCTACAAATTGGGCTGTCCCTTCTCACAAAGCCAGCCCTCCTGCCATTGTTCTCCACGGCAGTTAATGACTGCCCACCTCTGGGAGGGCAATAGCAGGATGAAATGGGAAGATGAATAAGGCAGATTTGCTGGAATTGCAGAGCGTTCTGGTCTCTGCAGTGCAGGATAATCACTAGCATCTATTGTTCACCTTTTGTAGGAGCTATTAACTGCTGCTTGCACAGGAGTGATTTTCAGGGGTGTTTTGAAGCTCTGGGCTCCATTTGTTGGCTTATGACACTTGGATCATCCATCTGTTTGTTGCCTTGCCACACTTGGGTCGTTTACGAGTTTTCTGTTTCCTTTTTCTCCATAGGTTGAATCCACACAAAGCATGATTAGGATTTTGGGCCTTTCAGCTACCTTACCCAATTACCTCGATGTTGCCACCTTTCTCCACGTCAACCCCTACATTGGGCTCTTCTACTTCGATGGCCGCTTCCGACCTGTCCCGCTGGGGCAGACCTTCATAGGAATTAAGACAACCAATAAGGTAAAAAGCAGGAAGCAAGGATTACTGTGTGCTTTGGTCACGCTCCATCTGTGCATGTGCAGGGACTGCTGCTTTGTTATGGTGCAGGTGTTCTTCTGGACAAAGGTGTGGCTGGCCAAAAGGTGCTTTAAGGCTCACGAGAGCCTCAGCTGCCAGTACCTGTAATTGGGCTTTGGGGTTGCCTGCAGTGCTTTCTTCCTTGACCTTGCCACCGCTCTGCCTGATGAAATCCTTGCCCTCAGCAGCAGTCACTCGCTGCAGGAGCTGATATTCTGCCTTTCTCTGTTTGGCTAGAGAGAGTGGTGCCTGTTGTTTGCCTGTAAGGGTGCATGAAGCCCCTTATCAGAAAATCCTCGCAGAGTCATAGGCTCACAGAATACTTTGGCTTGGAAGGAACTGGATGAGCTTTGGAGGTCCCTTCCAGCCCAAACCATTCTGTGATGTCGGATTCGTTGGCTTGTGACTCAAGCTCTGATAGCCACAGCACTGAGGTAATGAGTAGCAGTTTTCTGCTGCCCTGAGAAAAGGAAAATGGATTCTTTTTCCTTAATTTGTGGGCTTAATCTTAGAACAATTTAGGTTGGAAGGGACCTTAAAGCTCGTCCAGTTCCAACCCCCCTGCCATGGGCAGGGACATCTCCCAGCAGCCTAGGTTGCTTGAGGCCTCATCCAACCTGATCTTGACCACTTCCAGGCATGGGGCATCTACAGCCCCCCTTGGCAGCCTGTGCCAGTGTCTGCCCCCCCTCACTAGAAAGAAAAAGAACTAAACTCCACAAATTGCTGAAGTGATTCAACAAATCACTAATCAGTTCTGAGTTTTTGGAGAAGCTTCTTGGATGAAGGATGTCAGAAAGCTGTGTGAAAGCATCCACCTAGAGTAACTGAGAGAGTTCTGTCTCCTTGCAGCTCATCAGTGTGGAGCACTGACTGTGCTCACTGATGTTCTGCAAGAGCTGCTTTGGATTCTGGGGATTCTTACATTGCTTTCCTCCTCTCGTTTAGAACAGCAGCATCTTGATAATGGCAATCATTTGGCAGCTTTAGTGTTAGCATTATCTTGAATAACATTCAGGGAGGTTGGAACTGGATGATCTTTAAGGTCCTTTCCAGCCTGTGCCATTCTCTGATACTGATTTCTTTAATTCTCTTTGTGAATTTAAGAACATCCAAAGGGTATTGTTAGGAATGGGAATCAATATGTAGTAAATTTCATTGCCTCACCACGTTTTGCTTTCTTGGCTCACTGCAGGTTGCTTGATCTGTAGTAGAAAATCCTTGAGGACTAGAAATGCCTTTAATAGGAAGTCTGTTTGGTTTTCAGGTGCAGCAGCTGAACCACATGGATGAAGTTTGCTATGAAAATGTGCTGAAGCAAATCATGGCTGGACACCAGGTATTTATTTTCTGCTTGGCTTTGCATTCAGGGCACACACCAAGAAATTAGTTTTGATCATCATAATGATATCTTAAGGATTTCTTTATTGTAATGGATTCTATTTTCTTTGGAGATGTGGCACTCCAGAGGTCATCTCTGATCTTGAAAGCACTTTGTGGAAACAGCAGGCAGGAAAACCTGAACAGGCTAAAGAATGTTAGCTTCTAGCTAAGGTGAAAACTCCTGCTACTGTATTCATCTCCTAAAGTAATTAGTGTGTATTTATGTCACTTCTTTTTAATGACAAGGCAAAGCAGGTCACTGCTTTAGGGACATTACATTTACTCAAACACGAAGAAAGGCAGAAAGGCAGCCCTCAGTTATTGTTCTTAGCCTTTCCCTTGCCTTTCAAGTTCTAGTGTCCTCTGTCAGAGGTGAGGGACAAGGATTAACACAACAGTGGTGCACAGGTGCTCTGTTTTCTTTGGAAATGAAGTCATCCTTCATTTTGCTTTACAGTGAAGGTCTCTGCAGTGAATCCTCAAGGCTGCTATCCCCCTCCTCTATGATAGTGTCCTTAAGTCATTTGAAGAGTTTATTACTCTTATCATGGTGCTCTCAAATCACAAAATGTCAGGGGTTGGAAGGGACCTCCAAAGATCATCTGCCAGAGCAGATCCACCTAGGGGCAGGTCACACAGGAACACATCCAGGCAGATTTTGGAAGTGTCCAGAGAAGGAGACTCCCCAGCCTCTCTGGGCAGCCTGCTCTAGGGCTCTGTCATGCTGACAGTGACAGGATTTTCCCTCCTATTCGCACGGCACCTCCTCTGCTCCAGCTTTCTCCCATTGCTCCTTGTCCTATCCTTGGGCAGAGCCTGGCTGCATCCTCCCAGTGCTGCCTTGCACATCCCTATCAGCATGAGTGAGGGCAGCTCTCAGGCTCAGATTCTTCAACCTGAATCTTTGGAATGTCTCAATAAATTCAACTCAGCACTTTTGATCTGCTGTTCTGTTAAGTCAGTTTCAAAGACTTCACCATGCCAGAACCAAATCCTTCACTCTGTGGAAGTCATGCTGGTGTGTTCCTGTCGCATGGCAGGGTCTAGCATGAAGCTCGACTGAAGTTACCTGTTTCTGGCTCTTAGTGATGTCTGCTGTATCTCCATTTTCGAGACTAAGGCTGGTAGGAGGCAGTTGCATTCTACAGGCATTTGTTTTGACAGATGGAGAGAAGCTTTTTATGTTGATTTTTCAACAGTCATCCCCTGCAAGACTTCAAGCCCTCCCTGGCTACTGGGAAATTAAGAGTTGGTGATTCAGCCTTTAATTTCAACCCATCTGCTCAAACTAATGAGGTATCTCATTTGTAGGCTTCACTTTGAGTTACCAAATGCAATTGAAACTACAACATTTGTCTTGTGGCACAATTCTCCTCTTATTTAACTTGAGGGCAGGTACAGTGGTAGCTGCCTTGCCCTGCTGAGTTTCCTGGGATTTTCTTACTGCAACTTCTTATCATGACTGAAGAAGTAAGTCCAGAACGTGTTCCCCAGGTTTCCAGGTGTTTTTTTAGGTCAGGGTGCTCTTTTTGCAGGGTTACTAACAATGTAGAGGTTTTCTGTCAGATCCTGGAACTGGTTGCCCAGGGAGGTTGTGGATGTCCCCTCCCTAGAGGCATTCAGGGCCTGGTTGGATGAGGCCTTGAGCAGCCCTGGCTGGTGGGAGGTGTCCCTGCCCATGGCAGCAGGTTGGAATTAGATGATCTTCAAGGTCCTTCCAACCCAGACTGTTCTAGAGATCTCTCAGTGCAGTACACCTGGTGCCTTACTGCCTTCACTTGGCCATTTTTGCTGCCCATCACATTTTCTCCAGCCTTTTGCATTCTCCTCTCCTGAGACCTCTTTTCCTTTTTAAGACAATGAATGTCTGTTTGTTGCCACTGCTCTTCAGTGTTTCCTGTCACATTGTCTGCTTTAACTTCTCCTCCACCAGCCCTGGTACTCAGGGAATATCCTTGTAAGTTCATTTTCTCACTGAGCTTGATATTTTCAGTTTCTAGCTGTTCAGTGGCAGTTGTGACATCTCTCTGTGGGTCTTGTTGCCCTTGGTCTGTGCAGGCATTGGGGCTCAAAGTGTCAGTATTTAAGTGCTGAGGTGACATTGTGGCTTTACAAAAAATGGTTTCAATATCACAGAGTCACAGAATGATAGAGCGACTCAGGGTGGAAGGGATCTCAGAGCTCATCTGCTCCAACCTCCCCACCATGGGCAGGGAAACCTCTCCATGAGACTCATCTGCTCAAGGCCTCATCCAGCCTGGCCTTGGACACCCTCATGGAGGAGGCATCCACAGCCTCTCTGGGCAGCCTGTGCCAGAGTCTCACCACCCTCAGACTCTTCAGAGTTCAACTTCTTCCTCAGCTCCAGCCTAACCCTCCTCTGCCTCAGCTTCAAACCATTCCCCCTTGTCCTGTCTCTGGACATTCTCATGAAAAGTCTCTCTGCAGCCTTGCTGCAGCATCCCTTCAGGTAGTGAAAGGCAGTTCTGAGGTCCCCCTGGAGCCTTCTCTTCTCCAGGCTGCACACTCCCAGCTCCCCCAGCCTGTCCTCATAGCAGAGCTGCTCCAGGCCTCTTGGATCATCTTGGTGGCCTCCTCTGGACTCACTCCACCTTGGGCTGATGTCTGAGTATCACCTTGCACAGAATTTTTTTCCTATTTGCTTCTCTCAAATCTGGGGGTTTTGATGTCACAAACCAGACAGAAACAGATTCCAGCCCTGGATTTCTCTCATCAGAACTGGCTCTGTGCTGTGTATTTGCACATAAAGCATTCACTTTGTCTGTGATTGTTCTCTGTTTGCAATAATTGCCTTGAACTTTGCAGTACTAAGAAGTGTCATCTTGATTTCCTTACTGTCTTAAACCAAGAAAGAAACACTGAGCAGTTCTGTTAACTCCATTATATTAAATTGTCAGGAGAGAATTTGACAGATATTAATTTCATCTGTAAAAATGATGGATTAAATTTCTTTATTATCACTTTTCCAGCTGTTATTTAGTTGCAGGAGCTGTGTGCAGATAAAAGTTTAATAAGCTTAGTTACTGCAAGTGTTGACAATGCTTTTGTAGCTGAGCCATAAGATAAGATTTAATAAAACTGTGTTTTCTTCATAGCTCTCTCAGCAACTTAGTACCTTGAGAATTAAACCTGCCCTGGTGTTTTTCCTGCCTGAAATGGTGTTCACAGCACACTTAGGCCAAAGCAAATCCTGGGCAACATGAAGTGCGCTGGGGGACAGTGCAGAGTCTCCTCCGTAGTCTACATTTTCCAGCAGTATGTGGTTAACAGATTTAGAACTGTTGCTGCACTGCAGTTAAGTGCTGTTGAAATACTTTGCCCTTTCTACACCTGTCAGGGGGTTTGTTGCCATGATTCATCTGGAATGTGCCTTGCAGGGGATCTTGGTATCAGTTCAGACTGCTTCAGGTACAGATCTAAAAGAATCATGCACTCATTAAGATTAGGAAAGGCCTCTGAGATCATCAATTCCACCCTTCTCCCCATCTCTCCATGATCACTTGACCAGGCCCCAGAGAGTCACATCTGCTCATTTTGGACATCTCCAGGAGTGGTGACTGCACCTCCCTGGGCAACCTGTTCCAGTGCCTCAGTAGTAAATATTAACCTCTCATTGCTGTCTCTGGCATCGTGATGTGATGCCAGGTGACAGTGGGGCTGACTTGCTGACCCCCAGCTCTATTTCCAACACCTGCTGCACTCAACTCTTAGTTGATATTTTTGGGGTGATGTCCAAGGGTTTCTAAGGTGCTTACTGAGTGGTAGCACATAGATGAACACCCAGAATCACTGAATGGGTTGGGTTGGAAGGGACCTTGAAGATCATCCAGTCCCAACCCCTGCCATGGGCAGGGACATCTCTCACTAGCCCATGTAGCTCAAGGCCTCATCCAGCCTGGCCTCCAACACCTCCAGGGTGTGGGCATATCCCTTAACTTAAAACTGATCTCCCCATGTGTGTTTTGCATTGGCTGGTGCTTGCTTTCCCTCTCTTCTTCCTTGCCCAGTGGTTTGTGACTGCAGCATCCTCCTGAGGTTCTCTCCAGGCCATTTTGTCTCACACAGTCAAGTTGTACCATCAGGAAACTCAGCACCTCGCTATTTGTTTTCCAGATCACTTAGGACATGTCAAGTGACACAGTTGTTGCCATCAGTGGTTATCCCCTTACTCTGTGAAAACTCTTATTTGTTGCCAGCAGCTGCTCCCTCTTTTGAAGGCTAAAGAATTAGAAAAGAGAACCTTCTCAAAAGCTCCTTGAAAGTCTGAAGGATGATGTGGGCAGGAGCACCCTTCAGTCTCCCTAGAGCCACAGGAGTTTCCATCAGAGTGTCAGCTACTAACTACTTTTTTTCATGCCTACAGGGAATATTTTGTAATTAAAGTATTTTCATGAAGCCTTCTGTGATTTCTCAGCAGCCCTCTCCCTTTCTTTCTCTCTGAAGGTGATGGTGTTTGTTCATGCTAGAAATGCCACAGTGAAAACTGCTATGAGCCTGCGAGAAAAGGCAAAAAACAATGGGCACATCTGTCACTTCCTGTCTCCCCAAGGATCAGAGTATGGACAAGCTGAAAAACAGGTAAATGAATCATTTCCATTGGCAGTCTTTACAATCCTTTGATAGATGAGTCCAGGATGTGAGTAGATGTCTTGCTAGGAGCTACTGGCAGAAGTCTGCTGCTGCCAGGCCTTCTTTTTCACAAATTGAACTGGTTTGGTAGGGACCCTCAAAGTTCATTTTGTACCAGTACATAGGAGGTGGCTACCAAGAAGATGGAGACTCCCTTTTTACATGAGTCCCATGGAAAAGACAAGGAGTGATGGGGACAAGTGACTCCTGGGGAGGTTCCCATTGGACTCCAGAAGGAAATGTTTCCCCATTAAAACAATCAAATCATCTCCCAAAGGAAGTGATGGATTCCCCTCCACTGAGCAGTTTGAGGACTCAGTTTGCCAGCTCATTTCAACCTCACTATCACCTAGAAGAGTTGCACTAGCTGCTCCTTGCCATCTTTTCCAGCCTGGCATTCTGGGCTTCTGATTTGCTGTGCAGTGACTACTCCTCTAGACAGACTTTCAGTCTGACCTGGCACAGCAGTTCTCATGCCTTACACTGTGGACCGGACACATCTTATGCAGTAATTGAACAGTGACCTGAACAAACACGTGACCTGTAGGAGCTTTGCAAGGTTCTTTTGAAAATCATTCTCAAAACACAGCCTAAATTCTTCATTCCCAGCTACTCAAAGCTCAAGCTGTGGGTGAGCCCCAAGGCACTGTGGAACTGATCTGTCCCTGCATTCACTGTTCCTTCAGAGTGCTTCTGCTTTCCAGCCTGTACCTTTAGACAGTTTCATCACCCTGTACAAACATGAAATATCCAAGGGTCAGGCTGGATCTCTGGAGAACATCCTTAGGTTAAAGTTTATAGACACACTTCATTCCTTTGACCATTGTTGCCTAATTTTAATCTCCTTATTAGGCACAATTCATCTTCCATAGTGCTTAATTCTCAGTGCCATTGCACATAAATGACACTTCTGACAGAAGTCTCACTGCATTAGATTGATGCTGTGTGATGCAGAGTGATTAATTTAAGCTTCATAATGCAATATCATATTTGTCTGACAAGAGCTGTCTCATATGAGGGGATGTTTACTGGCACAGTTCCCACAGTTATCATACTGGAGGCCATTTGAGTCTTGCTGTCTCCCCTGACATGGCATTCAGCAATGCCTGGCAGAGAATAATCCTGATAATATAAACCAGTCACTATTTTGTATTCTGTGTACACTGTTTGCTGTAAGGGATGAAGGAGTTGTTTAGAAACATCAGAAATCCAGTCTGTGACTTAGAGAATCAGCAGAGTATGGGTTAAGTTGGAAGGGATCTCAGAGATCATCTTGTCCCAACTCCCCTGCTATGGGCAAGGACACCTTCCACTAGACCGTGGTGCTAAGGCCTCATCCAACCTGGTCTTAAACACCTGCTGGCAGGAGGCATCAACGAGCTCTCTGGGCAACCTTTTCTGGTGTCTCACCACCCTCATAGTGCAGAACTTCTTCCTCAGCTCCAGCCTACCCCTGCTCTGACTCAGCTTCAAACCATTCCTCCTTGTTCTGTCTCTAGACACCTTCAGGAAAAGTCTCTCTGCAGCCTTCCTGCAGGATCCCTTCAGGTACTGGAAGCTCTGAGGTCCCCCTGGAGTCTTCTCTTCTCCAGGCTACACACCCCCAGCTCCTTCAACCTGTCCTCACAGCAGAGCTGCTTCAGAAGATAAGCAATGCCCAAATAAACAGGAAACAGTAATAAATAAATGAAGAATAAAATCAAATAGCATAAAATAAACCAGAAACACAATAGAAATAAATGAATGAATAAAAACACAGAATTAAGTAAAAGCCATTTGTGGCATAGAGTCAGAGAATGGTTTAGGTTGGAAGGGAGCTTGAATATTACTTGGTTCTGACCCCCCTGCCATGGGCAGGGACACCTGCCACTAGCCCAGGTTGCTCAAGGACTCATTCAGCCTGGCCCTGAACACCTGCAGGGAGGTTGTGAATCACAGAATGTGATTTCTTAATTTAGAATAGAATCAAGCAGGTTGGAAGAGACCTCCAAGCTCGTCCAGTCCAACCTATCATGCAGCCCTATCCAGTCAACCAGACCTAAGTGTCCCATCCAGTCTTTTCTTGAACACCTCCAGGGACAGTGACTCCACCACCTCCCTGGGCAGCCCATTCCAATGCCAATCACTCTGTCTGGCAAGAACTTCCTCCTAACATCCAGCCTGAACCTCCACCGGCACAGCTTGAGACTGTGTCCCCTTGTTCTGTTGCTGGTTGTTCTGGAGCCACGTTCCTGTCTAGACACAGCAAGTGTAAGTAAAAGCTACTTGAGCACACAGGAGGAAATGAAACCCAAGAGCAGCTAAAGGTGTTGTGTTCTTGGCTGGCCTGCAAAATGTGAAAGCAGTTTTACTGATCCTCTTCCTTATCTGTCAGTTCTATTATTATTATTTTTTTTAATGAATAGAAATTAATGTTTAGGGAGCACTCATCAAATATTTGATGTGCAATCATTTGTTTGACGTTTAATTACTCCAGAGCAAATGCTCATTTTGCTTTTGTTTTGCTAATAACCCAGCCAATATTTGAGATGCCATTACAGAGCCTATCACCCTACAATGAGGCCATATATTCAAATACATTAGGCTATATTAGATGTCAAACACATATTGCAGTTCCTTTTCTGCTTTATAATTGCTGTATTACTGCTGTTGGGTTTTTTAACTTCTGAAGAAGCTTTGCTAATTATCTCTGGCAGAAGGGATTTGAAGCTTTGTAAACTTCTGCCCTGGGGTATCTTCTTCAGGAGGTCCTGTTTTAAAGGCCAGCAACAAACTTCATGAGATAATAGAATGGTTTAGGTTGGAAGGGACCTCAAAGATTGTCTAGTTCCAACCGCCTGCCATAGGTGGTCCTACCAGCTGATAGATTAGAGGAAGCACTGTTCAGAAGCTGTGGAGCTCAGCAGGAAGAGCTATTTAAATGGACATTTTGGTTTATTGACAGAGAAATATGTTGTGAACCACAGAAAAATGTTGTTTTCAGAGGTTTTAGCAGCATTCCCACCTATTAGAGTTAACTTCAGCCCAAACTGCAATCAAAAGCTGACAGAAACAGTACACTTCTTGCTTTTGCTTTTCCTGACCTTTAAAAGGAAAAGGCATTTGAAGCTTGATGCAGATTTCTGCTCCTACAATGGTTTCTTTTTAAAGCAGCACTCTAGGAATTGTCTGTGCACAGCTTTAGGAGCGTGGCTCTGTGTGGTGTGTGTAGTTGTGTGTGCTGCCGCACACAGCCTGCAGGCTGCTGGTGTGCTCTACCTTTCTATTATGAACCAGAACATAAGAACTAGATGGTGTAGTTTGGGTGCTGTTATCAGGTGTCCTTCTGAAAATCACTCTCTGATCCAAGGACTTAGATTGGATGTGAGGAACAAGTTCTTTATCACGAGGGTGGTGGAGCACAGGAACACACTGCCCAGGGAGGTGGCATCCTTGGAGCTATTCCAGGTCAGGCTGGACAAGGCTCTGATCAGCCTGCTCTAGTGGAGGAGGAGTGCTGACTGCAGGGGAGTTGGACTAGGTGACCTTTGGAGGCCCCTTCCAGCCCAAACCATCCTATGATACTGTGATCTGAGATTTGTTGGCTTGTCTCTCAAGCTCTGATGGTTAGAGCACTGAAGTGCTAAGTAACAGTCTGCTGTTAGCCTGGGAAAAAGGAAAGGGACTTTTCCCCCCTCATTTATGGACTTGATCTTAGAGCCATAGAATGATTTGAATCATAGAATGTTTCTCTAAAATCATAGAATTATTTGAATCATAGAATGGGTTGGGTTGGAAAAGACCTTGAAGTTCATTGAGTGCCCATCCCCTGCCGTGGGCAGGGACACCTCCCACCAGCCCAGGTTTCTCAAGGTCTCATCCACCCTGGCTTTGAACATCTCCAGGGAGGAGGCAGCCACAGCCTGCCCTGGGCAACCTGTGCCAATGTCTCCCCACCCTCACTGGAAAGGATTTCTTGCCCATCACCAGTTCCCAATATTGCAGTGGTGCTTTCCATCACATCAGGTGTTTGTGAACATTTATTTTTCAATCATGCCAGGTCAAATCCTTGAATTTTACAAAATCCACAGTCTAAGTATTTCCTGCCCATTTATTGGTTTACAATGTCAGTTCACAGAGATCCTTAGGGAGCACAGGAAACATGTTCAGAAGGAGAGACATCAGAAAGCACATCCATTTATTCAGCAGGGGAGCTGAACTGCAGCTGTTGTCCTGGATTTTACTGCAGGAAAGGCACCTACAAAGGGTGTCCTGTGATGGCCTGCAGTGACCAACCCCTTTAAGCCCCTCCCCATGATCTCCTTCATTTACAACCCCAAAAATACCACTTTGAATTTCAGGTTTTCTGTTTCCAAGTAGAGGTACAGAGGATGCTTTAAAGAACTGTCTTTACCTTAAGGTCTGAAGTGACTGAATGTAAATCTTGCACTGCCTTTGCAGCAGGCTGCAGGAGACTTCATTTAAGGCAAGAAACTTAATCATATTATAAAGATGACAAGAGTTCCAAGTGCTCTTACTAAGCACATTTAGTGTTTAATAGGAAACTTTGTCAGCAATGAAAAGGGAATGCTATAAGCAATGCATTATCCTACAGTTTATCAGAGCATTTCCATGGAGGATTAGTAAGGGAAGGCATTAAATCTTACATTTACAGTGATGAAATCCGTTACCAATTTTCCACTACCAATTTTAACCTGAATAACTCTGAAATTGATGAAAAGTTGTGTACAAAGGCAGAAAATGCCTCTTTGTAGCTCCTTGAACACAACTGTCAGCACTCCTGTCAGCTGTATTTGTAACCTCAGAGATCATTCTAGAAAGAAAGCTACAAAAAGGTTTGCCAACTCATTTTGCTTCTAGGAGTCCTCTTACTGACACAGCACAGCTGCTGGAAGTAGGACAGACATCCACAAGGCAGGTCTCCAGTGATAAACAGAACAAAACTAAGCTCTTGTTCAATGTCTTTATTGATGATCTGGACCAGGGGATTGAGTCCAGCATCAGTAAGTTTGCAGATGACACCAAGCTAGGAGCAGCTGTGGAGCTGTTGAAGGGTAGGAGAGCCCTGCAGAGGGACCTTGCCAGGCTGGATGGGTGGGCAGAGGCCAATGGGATGAGATTCAGTAAGGCCAAGTGCAGGGTTCTGCACTTTGGCCACAACAAGCCCAAGCAGCACTACAGGCTGGGGACAGAGTGGCTGAGAGCAGCCAGGCAGAGAGGGAGCTGGGGGTGCTGGGAGAGAGGAGCCGAAGATGAGGCAGCAGTGCCCAGGTGGGCAGCAGAGCCAATGGCATCCTGGCCTGTATCAGGAGCAATGTGGCCAGCAGGACAAGGGAGGTTCTTCTGCCCCTGTGCTCAGCACTGCTCAGGCCACACCTTGAGTGCTGTGTCCAGTTCTGGACTCCTGAATTCAAGAGAGATGTTGAACATGTCCAGAGAAAGACATCTTTGATCACATTCTGTGATTCTGTGATCCACAGCCTCCCTGCAGGTGTTCAAGACCAGGCTGGATGAGTCCTTGAGCAACCTGGGCTAGTAGGAGGTGTCCCTGTCCCTGGCAGAGGGGTTGGAACTGGGTGATCTTCAAGATCCCTTCCACCCCAAACCATTCTATGCCACAAAGCTCAAAGTCCTTTCCTAAAGATGAATAAATCTGGAAATGGCTTTAAAAGCTCTGACAGAGGAAAAGCAAAAGGAATCCACCACACTCTGCTCTTTATTGTCTGTGCTGGGATTTATATTCCCCTATAATTAAAGAAGCAAGTATGAAAGTGAACCTCAACACCTGTAAAGGTATCTCAGAAAAGATGAAAAATGAGGGGGAGGGGGAAGAGTTGCCTATAGCAGGGGGGCTGGTACTGGCTGATCTTTAAGGCACCTTCCAGCCCAAACCATGCCATGATTAGACTGAGTGCAACTGAAGAAATTCCCCCACTGCATGAAATTTCTGTTCACTTTAGGGATAGTTTTCCTTTTGCTGACCCCAGGCTACAGCAAACATTCTCTTTCCCCCCCAGGGTACATTTGTATGTTTGTATCAGGTTTGGTTTGGGCTTTTTTTTTCATTTGGAAAACATAATTTTCTTAACAGATGGAGCAGAACATTAAAGATACTAAGAGAAATAGGGTGATATTTCTAGGGGGTTTGGACATCCAGCGTGTGGGGATGAATTGGAATGCGCTTCAGGCAGTGGTTTTATTCAGCTGCAGACTTTTGTTGGGTGAAATCTTGCCTAACGTGAAAGGAGAATGAGTGAAAACAGCAATAGCCAAGCAGGCCAGATCCTGTTTGGACATAGTTGCAGCTGAGGTGCACGTGGCCTGAAAACTTCTCCAACATAAAAATTACCCAAAGCTTTCAGATTTGCAAGGGTTTGGCTCGAAATGTCTGTTTCTTGGTTCAGCTCACGTTTAAAACAGAGGTGTTCAAGAAAAGACTGGGTGAGGCTTTCAGTGCCATGGTGTAGTTGGCTGGATAGGGCTGGGTGATAGGCTGGACTGGATGAGCTTGGAGGTCTCTTCCAACCCGGTTGATTCTATGATTGAAGGAAGTTCTAATTAGACAAGTAAAACTTCTCAGCATCATCCATCCTCTCTTTGTGGAAGAAGATTTTGTTCTTTTGGTAAGCAGTGGTAGTGAGGAGCAGCAGAGGTGCTCCAGCCCCCTGATCATTTTCGTGGCCCTCTTCTGGACCCTGTCCCTCAGGTCTGTGTCCTTCCCATGTGGAGAGCTCCAGCACTGGACACAGCACTGCAGGTGAGGTCTTAGCAGAGCCAGGCAAAGGGACAGAATCCTCTCTCCATCTGCTGGCTACGCTGCTTTGGCTGCAGCCCAGGCTGCCCTTGGTCAAGCAGTAGGAAACTAAATGCAAACGCAGTAAGTTTGTGTCTCAGTCTTGTATAGAAATTTTAGCCATCAAAGGAGGTCAGATCTGCGCAGCACATCTCTGAGAGTGTCACTTTGCTGTGACTGCAGGGCAGCAGTGACGTTCCAGACTGACTGTGGCATACTCCCTAGAACCCTTGATGTGAGGGTTCACAATGTCGAGGAACAAAGTCAGTTGAAAAGCTCCTCGGAGCGTTTGTCTGGTGTGCAGATGGATGTTGGTGAGGAGCAGCGAGCTGATGCCCAGCGCCTGGAGTGTAAAGCGGAGCCAGCGAGCGGAGCTGCCTTCCGAGGGCACGATTGCCGTTTTCAATGCTGGGCGTTGGGCGCCACCCTGTGGCCTTGCTCTGTAATGCAGATGCGTGGGGTGGATTTTAGGAAGCGCTCTTCCTTGTTCATTGTTTCCCTTCAGAGCATTTTGAAGGTAGAGAATGAAAAGTAAAGACATAAATTCGCTCTGCTTCCAGACACCTAGCCCAGAGTGCAGCTCTCTTCTCGACCTGAAAGGTGACTTCTTTACACTCAAATGACATTCCTGAGATTATATTTTCTTATTCCCTTGTTTCTTCCTTTCCTCTTCTCTTCTTGCATACATTAATGGATGATAGTATGGGCTGCAAGATGGGTAAATTACATCTGGAGTAAGGAGACTCCACAATCTCTCTGGGCAGCCTGCTCCAGGGCTCTGTTTTTATCTGTCTGGGTAGTGATTGCAGTGATAGTTCAAGAACTATCTCACAAGGTATTAGCTTTCACGCTTAAAGTAGGGGGGGGTGGGGAACTTCAGTTTTTATATGTGTTTTACTTCAACTTCAGGGGGTTTTGTCACAGAATTACAGAATGTCAGGAGCTGGAAGTGACCTCAAAAGATCATCCTGCTGGAGCGGGATCACCTGTACCAAAGGTCATTTTAAACACTATGAAGGTAGTCAGGCTTACAACATCAATACTTCAAGTGGTGAGTTATGTAGGTCTGCTAATTTTAAGGCAGGTGCTGTAAGATCATCAAGTCCAACCTGCTATCCAGCACCTCCCATGACCACCAGACCACTTCCTGACTTACAGAATCTATGAGTCTATAATCATTAAGGTTGGAAAAGACCTCCTAAGATCACCAAGTCCAACCTTCTCCTCAGCACCTCCAAAACCTCCAGACCACCTCCTAACTTACAGAATCTATAATGGGGCTATAATCACTAAGGTTGGAAAAGACCTCTAAGATCATTAAGTCCAGTCTTCTCCCCAACCCCTCCATGACCACTAGGCCACCTCCTGACATACAGAATCTATAATGAGGCTATAATCACTAAGGCTGGAAGAGACCTCTGAGATCACCAAGCCCAACCACTCCACCAAAGGCATCCTTACAGATATGAGCTCAACTCTCAGGTAAAGAATTCTGCAAATCCTGTTGAGATTAAGCTGCTCTCGAAGGCAGAGCTGTGAGATGAAAAACGCTTTGGAGGAGAGGAAATGCAGGAGGAAGGCTGCAGCCATTTGAGCAGATATGATTATTAATTCTACAGAGGACAGGCTGTTAATATAATTAAAAGATTAAAGAAAATGAAGCTCACAGTATGGCATCCAGCACTTTTGAGCAGTCATTAGCACTAATGTGTACATGATAAGTACACAGAGTATGAGAAATGGGAATGAGGCAGGGGTGGAGAGGGCTGTGGAAGCTGCACAGAGCTCTGCTTTCACCTGCTTTGCGCTGCAGGAAGTGAGGAAGTAACAAGCTCCTTGCTTCTTCCCATCCAGGTGATCTCTAGGGGGTGTAGATGTGTGGCATCTTTTCTTACACTCCCTCTGAGAGCTGTCTGCTCTGTGGGTCAGGCACTTCAAGTTAGCTTGCCAAGGAAGCTACTTAGCCTGCTTTAAAGCAAGGGCACCTGAATCACAGTGTGGCCTTTCAGTATCTTAAGGGAGCCTACAAGAAAGCTGGGGAGGGACTTTTTAGGCTGTGAGAGAGTGATAGGACTGGGGGGAATGGAACAAAGCTGGAAATGGGGAGATTGAGACTGGATGCTAGCAAGTTCTTCAGCATGAGGGTGGTGAGAGCCTGGAATGGGCTGCCCAGGGAGGTGTTGGAAGCCTCATCCCTGGAGATGTTTAAGGCCAGGCTGGATGAGGCTCTGGGCAGCCTGATCTAGTGTGGTGTCCCTGTCCGTGGCAGAGGGCTTGGGACTGGATGATCCTTGTGGTCCCTTCCAACCCTAACTCATTCTGTGATTCTACACCACCTGCACAGCAGCAAGCTCCTCAGTTATGACAGATTCCCAAGCTAACTTACAAGACCCAGACAAAGCAAGTTGGCCACGAAGCTGCTCAGAGGGCTGCAGCAGCTCTGCTATGAGGACAGGCTGAGAGAGTTGGGGCTCTGCAGCCTGGTGAAGAGAAAGCTTTCAGGAGACCTTGGAGTGGCCTTCCAGTATCTGAAGGGGGCTACAGGAAGGCTGTGGAGGGACTATTGCCAAGATCTTGTAATGACAGGAGGAGGAGGAATGGGTTTGAACTGGCAGAGGGGAGATTGAAACTGAAAGTTAGGAAAGGGCTCTTTGCAATGAGGGTGGTGAGAGACTGGCACAGGTTGCTCAGGGAGGTTGTGGAGCACAGAAGCACAGAATTTGATCTTTGATCACATTTGGTGCTTCTGTCATCCACAACTTCCCTGGAGGTGTTCAAGGCCAGGTTGGATGAGGCCTTGAGCAACGTGTTCTAGTGGGAGGTCCCCCTGCCTGTGGCAGGGGGTTGGAACTGGCTGAGCTTTGAGGTCCCTTCCCACCTAAACCATTCTATGATTCCATGAATTAACATCAGTGCAATATTCTTTTTCCCCTCAAATCTCTGTAAGGATATTCCAGAGTTTGTTACAAGTTAGTTGCCCAGGAGAAGGACTCCTCCTTTGCTAAAAGACATGCCCAGGGGAGGGCTGATGTCTGTGTGCCAGGTGCGTGCCTAAAGATCTGTAGATGTAGAAGAAGCTTTCAAAGCTGAGCTTAATTACACAAAATTGTCTTCATCTCTGTGATTTTTAAACTTTATAAAGCAATTATCTTGCAGGCTTCATGAAGTCTGAAACATCATGTTAGTGAGTGGAATAAAATATTGAGACTGTAAAGGCTGGATTTGAGGGGTAATAAAGCTTAAAACTATATAGATAATGCTTAAAACTAGAAGGAGTCTTACAACTTAGCAGGGGTTTGTTGGAAAATAACCTGTGTGAGACACTGGAGCAGGGAGGCTGGGGATGCCCCCTCCCTGGAGGTGTTCAAGGCCAGCTTGGATGAGGCCTTGAGTGGCCTGGGCTGGTGGGAGGTGTCCCTGCCCATGGCAGGGGGTTGGAACTGAGTGATCCTTAAGGTCCCTTCCACCCCAAACCATTCTAGGATTCTATTTGAACAGGATCCTGCTGTAATGCTGAGCTCTGGAGCTCTCTTGCATTATCTGCTTTCTTCTGGCACCTCTCTAAATTCCCAGGTCTGCTGGCCCAAATCTAAACATGAAGCTTCTTGTTTCATCAGCTATTAGGAACTACATTTAGGTGCCTTTGTAGGTGTGTAAAGGACATCACCTAATATTTAAACTGATTTTGAGCAGCCTTTAACAATCCCCAGGCTTTACCCTTGTGCACCAAGGTAGCAGAACTTCAGGGAGCAGCCAGCTAGTGACTTGCCAGGGTGCTGGGAATCATCAGCTGGTAGGGTTGGTAATCACTGTAAGGCTTAAAGAGGGCATTTCTACAACCTAGTGTTGTCTTCAGGGCACAGTGGTAAGAATTCACTTAACAGTAAGGCAAGGAGATAACTCAGGAAGAGATAAGGTTATAGAAATCAGGGAGCTGGAGCACCTCTGCTATGAGGACAGGCTGAGGGAGATGGGGGTATTCAGCCTGGAGAAGAGAAGGCTCCAGGGAGACCTTTAGAGCAGCCTGCCAGTACCTGAAGGGGACTACAAGAAGGCTGCAGAGAGACTGTTGCACAGCCCTGCAGAGACAGGACCAGGGCACTGGTTTGAAATGAGAGCAGAGCAGATTGAGAATGGATGTGAGGAACAAGTTCTGCACCAGGAGGCTGCTGGAACACTGCAACAGGTTGCCCAAGGAGTAGCTGAGACCCCATCCTTGGAGATATTTGAGGTCAGATTTGGTAAGGCTCTGAGCAGTCTGATCTCCTGGGGGATGTTCCTGCTGACTTCAGGGAGGTTGGACTGGATGCCCTTTTGAGGTCCCTTCCAACCCAAACCATTCTATGACTTGAGTTGGGCACAAGGAATAGGGACTCCAAGGGAAATCAGACTTCACTACCCTCACCACTTAGAGCTCTGTTGGTTTCTGAAGAGATTTTTTTCTGGTAGTACTTTACAAGTTAAAGTAAATAATTATCACTTGCCTGGTGAGGTTTAACAGTTGGCAACAAGAGATTACAGAGTCCAGCCTTTTACACAGCACCTCTAGATCATGTCACCTTCACCAGAGGTGCCTCTGCCCTGCAGAGAGGGATGTGTGTGGGGGCAGAGCTGGGCTTAGTGCAGCAGTCTGCTGAGGACAGGCAGACTTCCATTCTAGACAAGTACTTGGAAATGACAGGTGGACAGGAGACAACCCTCAGCCAGTGGAAATCTGCATAGAGAGAGAGGAGGAGGTTCAGAAAACCTCCTAAAATATTAGGAAAGAGAAAATTGGTCCTGAATTGTGTCCTGCTGATGATTGTGCTCTAAGAATTGTTCTCTTCACACCCCTAGAGGAAGATGTCGAAGCAAAGCAGGCACTCTGCTCTCCCTGTACTCAACACTGCTCAAGCCACACCTTGAGTGCTGTGTCCAGCACCTTGAGTTCTGGGCTCCTCAATTCAAGAGAGATGTTGAGGTGCTGGAAGGTGTCCAGAGAAGGGCAACAAGGCTGGTGAGGGGCCTGGAGCACAGCCCTGTGAGGAGAGGCTGAGGGAGCTGGGGGTGTGCAGCCTGCAGAAGAGGAGGCTCAGGGCAGAGCTCATTGCTGTCTGCAGCTGCCTGAAGGGAGGCTGTAGCCAGGTGGGGTTGGGCTCTGCTGCCAGGCAAGCAGCAGCACAAGAAGAGGACACAGTCTCAAGTTGTGCCAGGGGAGGTTCAGGCTGGATGTTAGGAGGAAGTTCGTCAGGGACAGTGATTGGCATTGGAATGGGCTGCCCAGAGAGGTGGTGGAGTCACCATCCCTGGAGGTGTTGAAGCCAAGCCTGGCTGGGGCACTTAGTGCCATAGTCTGGTTGATTGGCCAGGGCTGGGTGCTAGGTTGGGCTGGATGAGCTTGGAGCTCTCTTCCAACCTGCTTGATTCTATGATTCTCTGCTTCCTTTCTCCTTCAGAGGGATTTTTAGAGCACTTTACAGAACTTACTGAGATGATTTCAGTAAATTGATCAGATCAATAACTCATAGGTTTAAACAATTCTAACTTTAATACAGTGAACTTAAATCTCCAGAGGGAGACAATTAGATTATTGACTCTTCCAGGAGAAATTCAAACTGATTCACATTTGTTTGCTAGAATTACCTTCTTCAAATACAGTCTTGCCAGATACCCACTAATTATAACCCTGCAAAAGAAAAAGTGTTAGACAGAGATATTGCTGCAGGATAACTCTGCAAAGTTAAGAGCTACTTGCATTAAAAGAGTGAAGATGCAAAGCATGAGCATGCATGCTCATTACACAGGAGAGCTTACTGGCCAGCCTGCATCCAGCCAGAAATGCTCTGCCAGGACATGTAAGCCATCTTGGTGGAGGAGAGATCCTGATTGTCTTTGGATTCTTCTTAGGGACTCCCAGCAGGGTGAACAGTCAGTGAAGGCAGTGCTGCTGTTCCCAGGGAGGTAATGTGAGGGCGCAGGAGCACTGCCTGGACCCGCTGTGTTGGACTGTTGGAGGTCTTCTGAGGAGTGACTGATGGGCAGCTTTACAGAGGAGCTTCAAAACAAGTTCTGTAGGGGACCTGGTGCATTGCTGCGTCTGCACTGCTGCGTGTGCAGTGACCTGGTGCATTGCTGCGTCTGCACCGCTGCGTGCGCCCTGCACTGCTGCGTCTGCACCGCACTGCTGCACTGCTGCGTGTGCCCTGCACTGCTGCGTGTGCAGTGACCTGGTGCATTGCTGCATGTGCGCTGCTGCATGTGCACTCTCCTGCTGCCCTGCTGCCTGTGCCCTGCCCTGCTGCGTGTGCAGTGAACACTAAGAGTTATCTATTTATAAGTATATAGAATCATAGTGTCCTACAAAAGTTTGGGTTGGAAGAGACCTCAGAGATCATCTCGTCCCAGCCCCTCTGCCATGGGCAGGAACACCTCTCACCAGCACAGGTTGCTCAAGGCCTCATCCAAGCTGCCCTTGAACACCTCCAGGCAGGGAGCATTCGGAGCCTCTCTGGGCAAGCTGTGCCAGTGTCTAACCAGCCTCCCTCTAAAGAACTGTTTCTTAAGCAGCATGGAAGGCAATGCAAGCTAAGGACCGGTTCTTTAAGAGCTATTCATCACAGCAATGCAGGCAGCGTTTAAATCCTACAGGGGCCATTTCTTTCAGAGTTAATTCTTTGCTTCTGTAATAAAATAATAATTCAATCTTCTCACTGCCACGTACCATGCCACTCCACCCCTGTCCTAGGAACAGCTGCTGATAGCTTAGTTCTTATGCAGAGAGTGCAAGCTGAATAATGCAAATAAAAGTTCTAATTGATAAGAGGAGAGTCCTCAGTTAAAACCATCACAGCTCAAACATGTTCCTTTTTTCTCCCTTTAGACTCCAATCTGTATTTCTTCACACTCTGTTTCTTTCTCAACCTGCTGGTTAGTGAAACTGTTCATCTTTAAACTGGAGCAGGGGAGATAGAGGTAGGGCATCAGGAGGAAGTTCTGCACAATGAGAGTGGTGCAGTACTAGAACAGGTTGCCCAGGGATGTGGTTCTGGCCCCATGCCTAGAGACATCCAAAATCAGACTTGATGTGGCAGCCTGATCTAGTTGGAGGTGTCCCTGCTGCCTGCAGGGGGTTGGACAGGATGACCTTTGAGAGTCCCTTCCAACCCAACTCAATCTGTGAACCTTCCTGGTTTGGGATTCTTTCAGGGTCTCATCTGCTTGTCCTTCCTGTGGTGAGGCCTCAGAGCAGGTCTGTTGTCAGTAAGTGTGGCAACCGGAGAGGCAAACATTGATGTTTCCCTTAGCAAGAAGCAATTTATTGGCAGCTGTCCCTTATGGTCAGGCTTTGTTGCTGGGTTAGTTATTATTTTGATAAAAAAAGCTATAACCCTATTTAAAGTCTCCTTTTTTTTGCTTGCCATAGTATTGGTGGTTCAGCCAAGAGCAGCAGCTTATGCTCTGTGACTGGAGATAGCTTTGTGAGAACAGCTGCAAGGAAAGGGCAAGGGAAGCTGTTAGAGTTTTTAAGTCTTTAGCTGAAATACCTTAATGCTTAATTAAATCTTTTCTGCCATGTATGCCCTCACTTCTCATTAAAATTAAGCTTGACATTTTTCTGTGTCTAATTGTGACCTTTTTAATGTGTCTTCATCAAGAACTGCATGAGATTCAAGACATATGGAGGAGAAACATAGGTGGCAGCAAGCGAAAGCAGGGATTTAATACACACCAGTTTGGGTGCACACACAGATATAAGCAGAGGTCATCAATCTACAGCCCCCCCGGAGCAATAGGGGAGGGGAAGGAAAATCAGTTCTGCTCAGGAAACCAGGGCTGGACCTCAGAGTAACAACTTCTTTGCACACCTGGGGCAGAAACCTTTTGTATGTAGTCAAAGCCAAACCTTTCAGTCTGCAGTAGAACAAAGAAAAGTTTTTACAGTTTCACTTCCCTTATTCCCAAACTGTTGAGTTTGTGTCTCTGCAGCCATTCAAGTCTAGACTTAGGGGAGCAGCTGTGCCTTTCATTGCCACAACAGCTGAGGGTTGTTTGCAGATGCATTGCCCTTAAAGGATGTGCTGTGAGCAGTCTTCCGGCACTGAGATGCGAGAGGACCTCAGAGCTGCCTTCCAGTACCTGAAGGGATCCTAGAGGAAGGCTGCAGAGGATGTGTCCAGGACAGGACAAGGGGAAATGGTTTGAAGCTGAGAGAGGGCAAAAAGAAAATCTACTGAAAAAGAAGTGCTGTTTCTGGTGGTTCTGGCAGATTTATTGAAGACAAAAGCTAATTCCCTTGTCAGATGCTCAGATCACCTTCTGCATGGAATTGAGATCAACCCAAATGTCTGTTACAGTTCTCCTCAGATGTGTGGCTGAGGGGAGTTCTCCACATGCCTCTCTTCCCTGGGATCTGCTGATAAACTCTAACTGCATTTGTGTCATCTATGAAAAATTTGCCAGCTCCTAAAGCTCCGTGAACTGCTCTGCCACTTCCTCCCTTTCTCCTCTGGTCCTTTTTAAGCACTGCAGCAGTTAATTAAACTTGCCTAAATATCATCTGTAGTTAAAAGCTGAGTTTGATTTCCTTTAAAGGAATAGTAAATAGTGACTGCCAAGGCAGGAGAGATCAGGTCTTGAGGAGCTGGGTAATTGTGAAGCACAGAAATGTGGCTCTCCTACCATGTTTTTCTTTTCATGTCCTGCTTTGTATTTGCATTCCCATCTCCCTATTTATTTCTGTGTTTGCAGAGATTTATTGTTCATGTTTGGCAGCATGCCAGTGCTGTGAGCCACCCTTTGCTTTGCTCACTCTGTGCCCCTTAAATCAGTTTTCAGCACCAGTGTGGCAGGTAGCAGTAAATGTTGGTGATAATAATAATAACAACGTTATATTTAATTATCTAGATTTATATTAATTCCCTTTAATTAATTCTCTGTAGTGTACAGAGATGAAAGCACAGTGATACTCAGGGAAAAAAAGTATTTCTCTCTCTTGTAGTCTGTGGAGAAGAATCTCTGCTAACAAAGCCAAAGAGCTGGAGCACCTCTGCTGTGAGGACAGGCTGAGGGAGCCTGGAGATGAGAAGCACCTATGGGGACCTCAGAGCTCTCATAGCAAAGCAATTTTTCCCCATCTCCAACCTAACTCTCCCCTGGCTTAGTTTCAGGCTATTTCCTCTCATTGCATCACCTGATACTAGGAAGAAGAGACAAATTCCCACCTGGCTGCAGCCTCCTTTCAGGGAGTTGTAGAGAGCGATGAGGTCTCCCTTCAGCCTCCTTTACTCCCTCAGCTGCTCCTCTCCAGCCCCGTTCTCCAGAGCCTTTGCCAGGTTCCTTGCCCTTCTCTGGCCGCACTCCAGCCCCTCAGTGCCTTTCCTGTAGCAAGAAGGAGCTGAGGTTTTGTGTGCTGTGTTTAGAAGTGGAACTGCATCGTTGTGCTTGTCCATTCCAGGTGCAGAGATCCAGAAACAAGCAGCTGCGTGAGCTGTTCCCCGACGGGTTCAGCATCCATCACGCAGGGATGCTGCGGCAAGACAGGAGTCTGGTGGAGACCCTGTTTTCTAATGGCCACATCAAAGTCCTGGTTTGTACAGCCACACTGGCCTGGGGGGTCAATCTTCCTGCTCACGCTGTCGTGATTAAGGTAAGAGCTTCCAGAACTCTGCACTTGGCTTCCTCGCTTAAAAGGAAACCTGTGAAGAAGCATCGCTAGCAGGGGCCTCGCTGTGGGGTTTGGGCCTGGAGGGGAAGTGCCTGAGTGACTTGAAATGTTATTTATATCTCATTAAACTGATTCTCTCCTGTGGGAGCCTAGTTTGTATAGTAAAGATTTAAATATATCAAAGATTATGAAGGGATTAGTTAAAGTACACTTCTGAAATCATGCTGTATTTGCCTAATTTCAGTGTTGGGCTCATCAGGATTATATTCCTGTGTGTTTATGGTAATTTTTGTTAACTTTTCCCCAACCAGGGAACACAAATATATGCTGCAAAAAGAGGCTCCTTTGTTGACCTTGGAATTTTAGATGTCATGCAGATATTTGGCCGAGCTGGACGGCCTCAGTTTGACAAGTTTGGAGAAGGCATCATCATTACAACTCATGATAAACTCAGCCATTACCTGACTCTCCTCACGCAGCAGAACCCCATTGAAAGCCAGTTCCTGGAGAGCCTTGCTGACAACCTCAACGCAGAGGTAAGCTTGCATTCAGTTAGAGAAGCCAGCAAGCTTTGCAGAATTAGGATGCCTTGCAACCAGAATGCAATGTGGTTGCATTGGAATGTCTAACCCAGGAACTGTACTGGCAGTCTGTGGGTAGATTCAGACTGGATATTAGGAAGAAGTGAGGAAGAAGGTAAAGGAGTTGAAAAACTGCACAAAAGTGGAGCAGAAGTCTATGGGAAGGTAACAGATGCAAAGGCAGCTAAAGACTCTCAGATGCAGTAGTTTAAAACCTTGGGAGAAATCTGTATGGTGCTTGCTTCTCAGTGCTTCACCACCTTCTGTTCCTCAGCACTTGTGTCTAAGCTGAGAGGCAGCACTCTGGCCTTCCTGTCCCAGGGCATCTGCAGAGTGGGAGAAGCTGAAATACACCCAGCTCCACGGGGCTGGCACCAGAATTAAGGCACTCTAATCCACTAAGAATTCTCTCCTTGCAGATTTGATTTTGAGGTTTGGAGTGGGTTTTGTTGGTTCTCTTTTTTTCCTTCTATAAGTGAGCAGAAGAGGGGTAAATGGTCGGTGATGATCACCAGCGGTATAGAGCTGCCCTTTCCTGCTGAAGTTGTGCCTCTGGGCATAATGGAATGTCAAAAGGAATAAAGTCAGCTGCTGGTTATGGTGCCATAGTTGGGAGAAGTGAGCCCAGCATCAGTTGCCCAGGTGGCAAACAGGCAATACCTGTGGCTTTATCTTCTGGAAGTACAGGAATAAAGCCAAGAACCAGGGGATGTGGGTTGATTAGCCACATGAACTTCAGCTTCTCTGGCAGCTCTCAGCAATAGCTCACACAGTTCAGGTCACCATTCCTTCCTAATTGCTTCCACCTGAGAGAGCCCTCCCTGACATCCACAGCTGGACCCCAGCTTGTTGCTGGGACAAATTCCCCCCTGGGAGCTTAGAAACTGGGAGGGTTTGTGGTGCTGGCCATGAGCTGCACCCTCCCCAGGGGGTCCCCCTCCCTTTGCCTTTACTTAGGACTTTGTTATGAAGCCAGGAGGGTAAAAGGTGGCATCTGGTTCAGCCTGAACAAAGCTTTTTTTGCCTTCCAAGAGTAGGCATCTGTTGTGGTTCCTAGAAGAGAACTCCTTCAAAACCCTTCCAGAACACTGTGACTGAGCAGTTCGTCTGGCTAAGGAGCAAAGTGCAGGCTGGAGGGAACTGAAGTGTTCTCCCTGGCTGTCTAGAGCCCCTTGGGGCCTGGCTTGACCTGCATAAGGCCACCGACCTCATCCCTTCTCCCATAGCTTTCTTCTGCTGCCTCCAGATGGTGGACAAGTTCTTTGGAGTTAACAGATGATGACCCTCCTCTGGACCCTCTCCAGCAGGTCCATGTCCTTGCTGTCTTGGGGGCCCCACAGCTGGACACAGCCCTGCAGGTGAGGTCTCCCCAGAACAGACTGATACCAAGGGTTGCCCTGGTCTAGCTGCAGGACCTTGCTCTTTGCTGTATTGAACCTTGCGAGGTTCTCAGCTCACCTCTGCAGCCTGCCCAGGTCCTTCTGGATGGCATCAGCTGTCTACAACTACCGGAAGGGACATTGTGGAGAGGCTGCTGCTGGGCTCTTCTCACAGGTAGTTGGAGACAGAACAAGAGGAAGTGGCCTGAAGCTGAGGCTTGGGAGGTTTAGATGGACCTCCTAGGGTTGGATCTTAGGATAAAGTTTTTCCTGGAGAGAGTGGTCAGAGACTGGAATGAGCTGCCCAGGGAGGTGCTGGAGTCACCCAGCCTGGATGTGTTTCAGGGTGGTTTGGATGTGGTGCTTGGGGCTATAGTTTAAGGCGAGTCCTGTAGAGTAGGGTTCTAGGTTGGAGTTGGTGCTCCTGAGGGGCTTTGCCAACCTGCATGCTGCTGTGATTCTGTGATCCATCCCTCTGGCATATTGACAGCATCACTCAGCTTGGTGTCAACTGCACTCTTGCTGATGGTGCACTCAGTCCCACTGTCAGTACCACTGAGGAAGTTACTGAACAGCACTGGCCCCAGTATGGACCCCTGAGGGCCACCACTTGTCACCAATCTCCATCAAGCCACTGACCACTACCCTCCAATGTGACTATCCAGCCAAGCACCTACCACAGAGCTGAGGAAGCACTGAGAAATGCAGAACTTCTCTTTTCGTGCACTGTCACCTTGTCTCTTTATTGACTTTTCTGACTATTACCTGTCTTAGGGCTTAAGAGAGGTCCTCTCCTAGCTTTGCTAAGTCACTCACTCCAGAGTTACTATTAACAAGCTAATTTCTGCCACTGATGCTGCCGCAGCACAGGTTGTGCTTTCAAGCAGCCCAGCAGAAGGTTCTCGCAGCACTAGATGGCAGCAACGGTTTGGAAGTTGCCTTGCTGGGATTTTGCCTTTGCTTTATTCCTTGTGAAGGTTCATCACAGCTGAGCAGGAAGGAAAGCAGAGGCTTAGGCTGCAGGCACTGAGCAGAAACTGGAGCTCAGGACCACCTTTTGGGTTCTCTCCCCTCTTAGTTTTCCTTGCAACTTAGGTCAGTAATCAATTTGTAAGTAAGGTAATCAGGTGTTTGAGCAGATGAGGCCAACAAAATCTGGGGCTTTGTATTTTACTTCTGATTATTGACCTTCACCACCCTCAGTAGTAGAAAGTATTCCATTTTCAGGACTGTGACTATCAAAGTTGGGTTTGGGTTTTGTACTTTTAACTATCAGACTTCACTGTCTTCAGTAATGAGAATTTTAGGTTTTTATGCTTGTGGGAAAAAATATTTGAGGGGTTTTTTTTGTCTTTTAATGATTGCACTTCACTGTCCTCACTGTTTTATGTCTGTCATGCTTGTGAATATTGTTTTTACTCTTCCAGTTATCAAAATTCATTGCCCTCAGTGATGAAAGTTCTACATTTTCATGCTTGTGAAAGTAAATATTGGTTTGGTTGTGGTTTTTTTTTCTTTATTAGATTTCACTCTCCTCAGTAATGAAAATTTTACATTTTCATGCTTGTGAAAATAAATATTTGAGGCTTTTTTTTTCTTCTTAGCAGAATTCCTTGGCCTCAGCAAGGAAAATTTTGTATTTTCAAGATTGTGAAGATAAATGTGGGTTGGGTTTTCTTTTTCTTTTCCTTTTAAGTATCAGACTTCACCATCCTAGGTAATAAAAGTCTCCTACTTTCATGGTTATGACAATAAATATTGCTTTAGGCTTTTCCCTTTTAGTTATCCCAGGTAATAGCAATTTCCTCTTTGCATGCCTGTGAAAATGAATCTGCTTTATCTTTTTCCTTGCATTTATCAGACTTCAGTGTCCTCAGTAATGAGAATGTTGTGTCTCATGTTCCTGCTGGACCTCATTGTTAGGACATTTCAGGTTGTGCACCCAGAGATACTGGAAGCGTGGCAAGGCAGCGAGTGCTGAGGTAGCAAATGGAGCAGTCAGAACCCCTGGGCTGCATTCCACATTTTCCTTGCAGCAGCAGCCTGTGAAGAGCTGAATGCTTCTCTAGCTGCTTCAGTGCACTCTGCAGCTGCATGCTTTGAAAAACAGCACAAGGGGGCTTCCCCCAACCTCCTCAGCCTGGTGAAGAACAGGAATCTCACTTGAAAAATGTCCAAGACAATCTTGGGCTGACTCCATGCTGTTAGTCATTGACACCAACAAGGCCTTGCCAGCTCAAAGTTGGTCTAAGCAAAGGCAGCTTGGGCTTGCATTTCTTACAGAATCAGAACCTTGCAGGCTGGCAAAGCCTCTCAACATCACCAAGTCCAACCGAGAACCCTGCTCACAAAGACTCACCTGAAACCATAGCCCCAAGAACCTCATCCAAACCACCCTTGAACACATCCAGGGTTGGAGACTCCACCACCTTCCTGGGCACCTCATTCCAGTCCCTGACAAACTCCTTCCTAATGTCCAAACTAAACCTCCTCAGCCTCAGCTTGAGGACATTCCCCCTTGTTCTGTCTCCAATTGCCTGTGAGAAGAAACCAGCACCACCTATTTGGGGCTAGATATTTATACACTTTCAAAGGAGAATCTTTAGGTTATTCAAGGGAAAACCTCTGGCATTTCTAAAATGAATATCTACATTTATGCTATTTCAAAGCAAAATCTCTGTCTTATTTCAAAGAAAAATCTGCGTTTCTGCTAATTCAAAGAAAAAAAACTCTGTATTATTTCAAAGAAAAGAAAAAAGTCTACTTTTATGCTATTTCAAAGTAAAATCTCTGTTATTTCCAAGAAAATAAATCTCTACATCTCTACAATTGTGCCATTTCAAAGAAAAAAAATGTTTAATCTCAAAGAAAAATCTCTACATTTATGTTCTTTCAAAGAAAAATGTCTACATTTCTGCTATTTCAAAGGAAAAAACCTCTCATTTCAAAGGGAAAAATAATCTCCACTTTTATGCTATTTCAAAGAAAAAAGATCTACATTTGTGCTATTTCAAAGCAGAATCTCTATTATTTCAAAGAAAAATCTCTACATTTATGTGTTTCAAAGAAAAAAATCTACATTTGTGCTATTTCAAATTAAAAAAAATCTACATCTGTGCTATTTCAAAGCAAAATCTCTGTATTACTTTAAAGAAAAATATCTACATTTGTGCTATTTCAAAGAAAAAAAATCCACATTTGTACTATTCCAAAGCAAAATCTCTACATTTATGCTATTTCCAAAAACAATATCTACATTTATGCTATCTCAAAGAAAAAATCATACAATCATAGAACCAAGAAGGTTGGAAGAGACCTCCAAGCTCATCCAGCCCAACCTAGCACCCAGCCCTGGCCAATCAACCAGACCATGGCACTGAGTGCCCCAGCCAGGCTTGGCTTCAACACCTCCAGGGATGGTGACTCCACCACCTCTCTGGGCAGCCCATTCCAATGCCAACCACTCTCTCTGGCAAGAACTTCCTCCTAACATCCAGCCTGGACCTGCCCTGGCACAACTTGAGGCTGTGTCCCCTTGTTCTGTTACTGGTTGCCTGGCAGCAGAGCCCAACCCCACCTGGCTACAGCCTCCCTTCTCTACATTTATGCTATTTCAAAGCAAAATCTCTGTATTTGCAAGCCAAAGCTCTCTATTTGTGCTATGTGAAGAAGAATACCTGCATTTATGTTATTTCAAAGAAACCAATATCTATATTGTTATGATTGGTCCAGTGACCATGGACACAAAGTCTCTCACAGAGAGAGACTCCCTCCCCATCCCCCCAAAGTCATGTTTATCTGAAATCCCAATACCAATAAGGCAAAAATAGCTTCCAAAACGTGGCCAGAGATCTCAACAATTAGTTAAGAGAGGTTTTAATTTGTGTTGAGCAGCAACCATGGAAAAATGTTTGCGTGGGGGACAGGCAGGAAAAAAAGATTCTCCTGGTAAAATGAGGTTAATTGAAATGAAGCAGCACAATGCTTCTGGTTAAGGGAACCAATCCAAAGCAGAACTGAAGCTAGGTGCTTCAGCTGAATTAGCAAAAAAAGAAAAGTCACTGAGTGTCAAACCTGCTTTGCTCTGCCTGAGAGGGCCTTGGGAAGTGAAGGATGAGACGTGTGTGGTGCATGTTGGCTCTTCAGGTTTGGTTTGATAGAAGACAGCCTGTGGCAGCTGCCTGCTGGTCTGTCTGGTAGCCTCTTTGTAAAACCTGAGTGTGAAGAGTGAGCAAAGTGTGAGGGGGTGGTGGAGAAAACCCTGAAGATTTTTTGTATCATTTGACTTGGGACCTGGATGAGGAATTGCTTTTACATGTGAGGTGTAAAAGAGAGAAAGACATCTTTTAAGTGATGGGTTCTTCTTCTTCCCCAGGTGAATTCTTCTTCTTCCCCAAGCTGAATTCTTCTTTCTCCTCTAGATGAATTCTTCTTTTTCCCCAGCCAAATTCTTCTTTCTCCTCTAGCTGAATTCTTCTTTTTCCCCAGCTGAATTCTTCTTCTTCCCCAGGTGAATTCTTCTTTTGTTTTCATGTCTGCTCCCCTTTAAATTACCCTCAGCCCATTTGCAAAAGAATTCTATTGTGTCATCTGTGTTTTTTTAATAGCAGATTTGCTCAGTATCATCTTTTAATGGCAAAAGCCATAAGTGGTGTAGGTGTCTCTAATCTTATGTCCCAGAACACAACCACGCTGGTAGCTGTCTGTGAGTTGAAGCTGTGTGAATGCTTCAAGTGATCATCCTATGATTATATTAAAAGCTGGAAACATCCTGACACTTTCTTTGACCTAGTCCCAGTGCTCTGAATTCCAGATGTTTTCAACCAAATACTTGTGTTCAGCTGTACCTCAGACACTGAATTTTGTCTCTCTCCCTCTTTGCAGATTGCTCTTGGCACAGTAACTAACGTGGAAGAAGCAGTAAAGTGGATAAGTTACACTTATCTCTACGTACGGATGAGAGCAAATCCATTAGTGTATGGCATCAGTCACAAAGCTTATCAGGTATAAAATGCATTTAAAAAAAAAGACTATCTGTAACCTGTTCTGGGTCTCTAATCCTTCCCTGATGCGAGGATAAATATTTGCTAGTTCTACTTAACCTGACATCAGCAATTCTTTTAAAGTGCTTGGAAAAAAGGAAGGTATTTTTTTTTCTGTGGCAGAGTATTTTTAACACTGAATTAAGAGGCCCCTTCTGTTCACAGAAAAACACATTTTAGCTGCCCAAGTTAGCCTCTAAAAACCAACGTTCGTTGCCAGGTGTTGTGGTCAGCGTTTCAGGTTTGTAGGCTGAGTACCAAAGCTAAAAGAAAGCATCCTTGAGCTGCTCGCTTCCCCTCTGCCCCTACCAGGCTTTGCTTTGACATCTTTCAGCCCATGACATAGCATCAATTATTAATTGACATTTGGTATGGTTTGGTTGGGGCTTTTTTAATTCTGATTTATTAATGATAAGATCTTTTGGACTCATTTGTTTTGGGGCTTTCTGTACTTGGAAGTGTTCCTTGCCAGCCATATTAAATCAGAGCACAGGTTCAGAAGTGAAGGTTTGTCACTGTCTGTAGTTGTAAGGAACGTTTAATGATATGGAAAGACATATATATATATATATATATATATATCATATGTGTGTGTGTGTGTTTAAATATGTGAAAATATATAACATTATATACAATATGTATGTATTATATGTACATAACATATGTATAAGATATATACATATATAATATGTATATATTATTATATTACATTGCATTGCATTATGTTAGGACGAGGGGGAATGGGTTTAAGCTGGCAGAGGGGAGATTCAGACTGGATATTAGGAGGAAGTTCTTTACAGTGAGGGTGGCAAGACACTGGCACAGGTTGCCCAGGGAGGTTGTGGATGCTTCCTCCCTGGAGACGTTTAAGGCCAGGCTGGATGAGGCCTTGAGCAGCCTGCTCTAGTGGGAGGTGTCCCTGGCTATGGCAGGGGGTTGGAGCTGGATGATCCTTGAGGTCCCTTCCAACCTAAACCATTCTATGATTCATTCTATGATTCTATGTTATATTGTTCTGTTGTATATTAATGAATTACATTGCTATCTTGATATAATTAAATATCCACTCTATTTTATGCATAATCATATCTATAGCTAGCAGATCTCTATTACCTAAATGTTGTTACTTGTCTTTCTGCAGCTGTTTCTAAGCACTTATTTTTAACAGCAGTTTGGTCACAAATAATTGAGCCTAATGCAGGTGAAACTCTCACAAGTGTGTGCTAACTGCAGCTTATTTCACACCTCCTGGACCTATGTGGTCACTTCATCATTGGTCATAAGATTGTTTGGGTTGCTGGAAGAGACAGACCTGAAAGTAGGAGGTATTTTTTGCATAGCTTTTGTGTCTGCTAGAGAAAGCTGCAGTGGAAGGAAGTAGGCTTTTGATGGAGGAGGCTTCTGTGGGCAGCTTTAGACCTCTGATTGTCTCAAATCTGTTCTGGAAGAAGCTTTACAGGACATTTCCATGTGTTAGTACAGCACTAACACACATCAGAAAGCAACAGAGAAATGAAAAGCCCGAAGTGCTTTGCTGGTGAGAGGGATGTTGTTAGCTCATCCTATAGATTCCTTTTTCCCTTTCTTTGTCAGCAAATATTTTCAGCGTTGTTAACAATTTTTGGATTACAAGAAATGCAACACTAAAGGTAATAACTGGTGGGGTGAAAAAGTGACAAAACACTATCAGATTTTTTTTCCATTTAATAAATCATGAACAAGAGTTGCTCCCCCTCCCCTGGGCCATTTTATGGGGAGTGGGGGGGGAAGATTTCTTCATCTGCAGAGAAGCAGAGGCTGCCAACTCTTGTCTTTTCCTGCCACTGACCTTCTTTTTACTTCTGGTGTGGCGTGTGGATCATAGGCATGCCTATTTTTGTGTTAAGGCAGTAACAAATGGTATCAATTTGAAGTGCAGGAACCAAGGCAGTGCCAGCCTCTTGTTTTCTAGATCAGCCAGTTTCACATTTCCAAGTCCTTTGTGTTACAGGCAGTGTACGGATGGGATCGTGCCAGATGAGGGCATAACCGCAGATTGTCTCACTTAGGCCATTCTGTCCCTTCTGTTCTGGCTGTAGGTATCCAGTTTTCCTAATTGGTCTCTTACTGTTCCTTGGCAGGGTTGCAGTGTGCCAGTTTCTCTCTGTGTTTTGGCTGGCAGTCAGTGTTACCCATTCAGAATCCATCTATCTGCAGAACTCTCACTGGTTGCTCTTCCCAGCTGCTCAGCAGGGCCGAGAAGGTGCGGACTCATTCTCCTTTCCCTCTCCATGAGCACCCACCACATTCCAAAGTTATTTTAGGGCACCAAAGGTCGAGCCTGTCGACACAGAAGAAGTCCTGTACAGCCCATTTGTGGTCATTAATGTCAATTTATCTGTTATTTAGTGAGACCTCAGCAAAGTCTTGACTTAATAACTTTGCCTTCGTTGCATTTGCTTTCCAGCTCGGTGTGATTGCATTTCCTCAATAAAACAATTGAGTTAAGGCTTTTATTTTTCTTTCTTTCATACAAATAAATGTGTGCTTTGTGTGTGTCTAGATGGATCCAAGTCTAGAAAAGCACAGAGAGCAGCTGGTAATTGAAGTTGGCAGAAAGCTGGACAAAGCCCGCATGATTCGCTTTGAAGAGCGAACTGGCTTCTTCTCTTCTACGGACCTAGGCAGAACTGCCAGCCACTACTACATTAAATACAACACTATCGAGGTAGAAGAGCATCTTCTGCTTCTGGGATTGATTCTCTTTTCCTGCTTTTTGAGCCCAGACCTAAAATAGCTCTAAGATATTGCAGAATGTGTAGCTGATTTGCTCAGTATCTCTTCAAATAGTAGTTGCCGGAATGGGAGGAGAGGAAATGGGGAAAAGAAATGATGCATAAAGCAATACTGAAAGCTCAGGCTTGGGGTGAGTGAGGCTGGAGATTTCTGTACTTCTTTTAGGTGTGTTGTAAGGAACATTTTGCTGTCAGCAGTGTGTGCAGCCACTGGTACATGTTAACTCCTTCAGCCACGCAGTCTGATAAGAGCTAAGTTCTCCTGCTTGAGAATCCTAACAGCCTGCCCGCCTTAAACAGCTTTTGGCATGCTGATCAGTGCTGTAGGGAGTATTGGAAGCTTGATTTGATGCACACATTAATTAATCTTCAAACCTTCCTTCTGTAGGAAATACTGAATGGAAGGTGAAGACTCAGCATTAAGAACTCTTGGCTGCTTACTATCGCTGTGTCCAATGAGTGACCTTTATTCACTCAGATGTGTCCCAGGCTGTTTCTGAAAGGGCTGTGGACTGCATGGCTCTTGGGTTTGAGATGCTTGGGTCTGAGATGCTCAGGTTTCTGAGGGCTGATTTTCGGCAAGGGCTGAGAAGTCATTCTGGAAATGATTCCTGTTAAATTGCGTATTTCTGGTCTCACAGCAGTTTAATTCCATTTGAACCTTACATGCCTTTTAAGATCTTGGTTGATATGTCTTGCTTTGGTGCTGTTGCTATGTTTGTGTTCTGTGTCATCTCGTTTTGTTTTCACTAGACCTTCAATGAATTGTTTGATGCCCATAAAACAGAAGGAGATATTTTTGCCATAGTATCGAAAGCTGAAGAGTTTGAGCAGATAAAGGTAAAGTTTTATCCTTCTGCACAAAGAATGTCTCAGAAATGAACACTTCTGTAGCACTCCATAAACAGTGACCACAGCCTCAGATTCTGTTAAACACGGAGCACTATTATGCAGTGTTTCCTCAGCAGCCTTAATTGCCCAGAGCTGTGATGTGCACTCCCTCACATTTACGTGTAGCTCAGCCTAAACCACAGTGCACGTTTCAGAGCCACTTATGGATCTCTATGAATTCCTTTTAAATGCTTTTAAGAACTTTCCAGCTCCTCAATTAGTCCCAGGTGAAGATGAGTGTCCCTGCGATTGGTGCAGCCAGGCATGCACCAGTTTCTTCCTGTTTGGAGATGAAACCATTATTAGCTGTCTCCCTGAGCGGTTTGCTTTATCCGCGATGCCGCAGGACTCGCTGAAGTGAATTCTGTGACACACTCGATGCCAGGAGCAAAGTGGCACCAGCAGGAGGATAAATTCTGATCAATTATTTTCAACTTTGAAGGAGAAATTATTTCCAACTTTGAGATCTAGCAAGATTAACAAAATAATAGAATCATAGAACCAGAGAGTTGTTCCGTCTGGAAAAGACCTTTAAGACCATCAAATCCAGCCATCAAATGAAATTCAATTCTGGTTTGATAAATTCTGATCAATTCTTTTCAGCTTTGAAGTATAGAAGGGTAAATTATTTTTAGCTTTGAGATGTAGAAGGATTAACAGAATGGTGGGATCATAGAACCAGAGAATTGTTTCAGTTCCAAAAGACCTCTAAGATCGCCGAGTCCAAATGTGAAATTCAATTCTGATTTGATACATTCTGATCAGTTATTTTCAGCTTTGGTATCTGGAGGGATGAGCAGTAGGATAAATTATTTTCAGCTTTGAAATATGGAAGGGTAAATTATTTTTAGCTTTGAAATGTAGAAGGATTAACAGAATGGTGGAATTGTAGAGCCAGAGAATTGTTTCAGTTCCAAAAGACCTCTAAGATCACAGAGTCCAAATGTGAAATTCAATTCAATTCTGACTTGATAAATAATGTTCAGCTCTGAAATCTAGAAAGATGAGCAGAATTATCGATGCTGAGAAACGATTTTGAAGTTGGATATCCAGAAAGTTACATCAGATTTTCTCATGCTGGCTAGGAGATTCCTTTACTCACTTCTATTCCAGCCTCCAGTGTGGGCAGGGCACATGACAGTGCCTGCACTGCAAGCCAGCAGGAGCTTGTTTGCCCAGGCTGCCACCTCAGAGGTGTGAGCCAGGCTCCGCAGGCTTTAGCAGCCTGGGTTTATTGCCACTTTAGCACAGTTACACAACTTCCAGAGCAGAGTTGGCTCTCGTTGCCCTGGCTCTGCCAGCTTGCAGTGTCGATCTCTGACCAGCTATGCACTGCCAGATCAGCTCACACTGCCTGGGCATTTCCAGCTCTGGCCAATGCAGAAGTCCTGGCTTGCTGGAATCTCTTCTGTTACAGAAGATAATAAGCAATGAGGTTTCACACTGCTACAGGCAATGTCTTCCAAGCTAGACACTGCTATTGCTTTGCTAGGGTTAAATTTAGTGCAATTAAATGCTTAAAAGGAAAGCATACGGAAAATGCAATGGGATGTTTGTGCTCCTGTGTGTAAAGTTAGTGGTGCTGCTCCTCAACTAAAGCACAGCTCTAGTTTGCTTCCTCAGGCTGGTCTGGTGGAGCATCAGTGCAGAATCATTTCTGCCTGTTTGTGATCCATTTGCTGGGCAGCTCTGACTATTAAAGATCAGTAACTGCTTTTCATGCGAACAATTCAGGATTTGCCTCTCTCTGATGCCAACTGCAAAGAGGGATTTCAAAATCCATAAATAGCAATCTCCACCTTTTAAAATATGAACCTAAACATAGTGAATAGGAACCTCCAGGTTGTGAATATGAACCTGGAAATACTCAATATGAACCTCTAGGTTGTGAATATGAAGCTGGAAATAGTGAATATGAACCTCCAGCTTGTGAATGTGAATGTAAAATAGTAAATATGAATCTACAGGGTGTATGAACCTAAAAATATTAAATATGAACCTTCAGGTTGTGACTATGAACCTAAAAATAATAAATATTAACCTAAAAATATTCAATATGAACCTCCAGTTTGTAAATATGAATCTCCAGGTTGTATGAACCTAAAAATATGAACCTCCAGGTTATGAATATGACCCTAAAAGTAGTAAATATGAATCTAGAATTTGCAAGTATGGAGTTACAAATCATAACTATGAATCCTGTCTCTGTAATCTTTAGAAGTTCTGTGTTTTGAGATAGCTGAGCCACAGCTGGACTCAATCTTCAAGGTCTTTTCCAGCCTTAATGATTCTTTGATTCTATTCTATGAGATCCAGATCTGGATTTGACCTCTTCTGCGCTATGCAAAGGGCAGAAAACGATATCCAAAACGCTGCTGCGAACAGACCAAAATGTTCCTCTGATACTAGAGCTGTATCCTTTATCATCCTCTTCCCTGCAGGAGCAGTAGCTGGAAAGTTGGGGCTTTTCCCCCAGCTGCCTTAGGGTCTTTTGTGTGTCAGGTAGTCAGCTCCAAAGGAAAATTCCTTTCAGCTGGCTCCCTGCAGCGACCAAACATTTACCCTCTTTAAATCAACTCTACACTTAAAGCCTCTCGGTAAATGCAAGAATATGTAGATTTATGCTGGGTTTGCCATGTGAGGGTCAGCAGTTAGGATGTGAAATGCTGTTGCATTATTCAAAGCAGAGAGAGGAATATTTCTTTACTGGCATTAAGACTTAATCTTATTAACAGTGAAAATTTTAATACCAGGAATCAGAGTGCTTCAGAGTTTGGAGTTGGAGATGTTATTATGCCAGATGCAAACTGGGTGACTCTAATGAGCACATTTAATGTTAATTCAAGATTGCCCTAATCCAGATGGACAGAGGTTTTACTCTGGTCAAATAAGAAATGAAATCTCATCAGATGAAGGATGGCAGGGTCAGAAGATTCAATTTTAGTGGCATATCAAATTTTTGTGTGTCAATGGCAACCTTAATAGATGGTGATGAATAACAAAATGTAATTGTGTGACTGTTGAGATAGTTTCAATTATGATCTATTAGCTGCACCGGGGAGGATGTGGGTTTGAGGCTTCTTTTCTTTTTCTGCTTTGTTTTTCTCTTCCCCTTAAACAAGAGACTCCATTTTAAAGTAATGTAACTGTGTTAGAAGGGAAACTTGATGTCAGTCTCCAAGTTTTCATCAAATTGCTGCAGCCTCTTCATCATGCCTAATTGTGTTGTAGGTGAGAGAAGAAGAAATAGAAGAACTGGATACCTTGCTGAATGATTTCTGTGAACTTCCTGCTCCAGGAGGTGTGGAAAACAATTATGGGAAAATTAATATCCTCCTTCAGACTTATATTAGCAGAGGGGAGCTGGACAGCTTCTCCCTCATCTCAGACTCTGCTTATGTTGCGCAGGTAAAGCTGGGAGGTTTCACATAACTCTTGCTGCTTTCTGTTCTCTTCATGCTCCAGGTCCTCTGCAGGGCTTTCTGTACATTCTAACCCACCTGCAGTTAAAACCTGAGAGCCTGCTGTGTGTGTGCAGGTGTGTGGCATAGTGCTCTACTAGAAAAGATTCCTGTGGTGGGTCGAAGTTACCCCCAAGATAAATCACTTCTAAATCACTTTTAAACCACCTAACCTGCAAATTCCTAACTACTGCATTTTTGTATTCATTGTGACTGTCCTTTTTGTTTGTGTTACCCCTTAATGCTTTGATTAGCCTTCATTATGTAGAGTTAGACAGACAACAACATGATGATATTGGCTAATTCCAGCTGTGATTGCACAGGAAAGTTACTCAGAACTTCTAAATCTGGAATACTTCTGCAGTCTGTCTTTGGCTGCTTCTGTACTCTAGTCTGCAAAACACAATTCTTTGGTTTGTTCACTTAACTAATCCTGATTTATTCACTTAACTAATTTCTGCTTTGTTCACATGACTAATTCCTGGTTTGTTCACCTGACTAATTCCTGTTTCATTTACGTAATTAATTCCTGATTTATTCACTTGACTAATTCCTGGTTTACTCACTTAACTAATCTTGATTTATTCACTTAACTAATTCCTGCTTTGTTCACTTAACTAATCGTGATTTATTCACTTAACTAATTCCTGCTTTGTTCACATGACTAATTCCTGGTTTATTCACCTGACTAATTCCTGTTTCTTTCACATAACTAATTCCTGGTTTATTCACCTAACCAGTTGCTAGTTTGTTTTACTCCCACAAGACACTGTTTTGTTTTATTCACTCAACTAATCTAAGGTGAATTCACAGCCCCTGGTTGCCACCACAGGACTGGGCTATTCCCATTTTATGCCAGGCATAATCCTGCACATTTACAGCCACAGATATGTTTGCTGGCTCGGTTTGATTACCCGAGTGGCTGAGAGTTGTGTAGAAGGTTTAGTTCATGAATTCATAGAATGGGTTAGGTTGGAAAGGATTTAAGGATCATCCTGTTCCAGCCCCCGTGCCATGGGCATGGACACCTCTCACTAGCCCAGGTTGCTCAAGGCCTCATCCAGCCTGGCCTTGAACATCTCCAGGCAGGAGGCATCCACAGCCTCCCTGCACAGCCTGTAGCAGAGTCTCACCACCCTTGTTGTGAAGAACTTCTTCCTAAGATCCAGTCTAAACCTCCTTTCCCTCAGCTTCAAACCATTCTCCCTTGTCCTATTGCTAGGTTTCGCCTGTCCTGTGTCTCCCTTTTTGCTGTTTTTGTGTGGTTGGTTGGTTTTGCTTGGTTGTTTTCTTTCTGGTTTTACTTTTTGTTTGCTAAAAACCAATGGGCAGCATCGAACCATTTTTGTCTCAGCCTCCCCAAAACCTTCTAGGGAAGAACTGACTGCAAAACTGCATTCAGCTGCTGCTGCAGCTGAGAGTTAAACAGTCAAAAGCAGTGGGATTCTTCAGCAGGATTTTCCTACTAACATCATCTTCTTGAGAAGTGTTTGCGTTTCCTGGCGTGCCTGGCTAGAAAGGAGGGAATTCTGCAGTCATTATGCACATCATAGGAGCTGTGGTACTTGCACAGCAAGATCATTTTCAGTGTGATTCTTTTAATCTCTGCTTTCAAGAGAATTGCTTTTATTTGCCTGTCTCAATTATAACATTTTCAGTGAGGCAGCATGGTTGTCTTCTCAGATCTTCCCAAATGGTACATGTGGAACTGGGCTTACAGATTGGGATTTTCTTCTTTTTAATTGGAAAGTGACTATTAAGACAACAATTCATCTCTCCCAAGTCAAAGCAGTGTGCTCCTCCAGGGACATATGCTTCCTATCACAACTAAATCATTTTCTATTTTTTACTCCTGTTGGCATGGCAGAGGCAAGGAGAGGATGGTTGTGTTCTGTTCAATGAATCAAGAACAGAATTGCTAATCTAGGCACAGTTAAAACACAAATGCCACCAAAAACACATAAAAAAGCCACGAGTTCATAATACAGCTTGAGAGCTTTGTAGAAGAAACGTCGTAACTTAGGGTTTCTGCACAGCATTGACCTCCTTCAAGCTTATGTTCATGGTTGAAATGGCCTCAGCTTGCCTCAGGGGTAGTTCAGGTCGGACGTGAGGAACAATTTCTTCCCTAGAGAGCTGTCCAGGCTTGGCCCAGGCTGCCCAGGGCAGGGGCAGAGTCCTCATCCCTGGGGAGCTTTCGAAGCTGTGGAGATGTGGTGCTGAGGGCCATGGCTTAGTGGTGACCTGGCAGTGCTGGGTTAGTGGTTGGACTTTATGATCTGAAATTGCTCTTCCAACCAGAACCATTCTGTGATGAATTTTCCAAGTCCAAGGCAGATTTATGCAGTTTGCTGGGACAGTGGACTCAGAAGATGGTAACATGTTCCAAAAGGTCACTCCTGTGAAGCTTGTGTGCAGATGCTGTGGAATCCAGTGGTGGATGGGATGCTGTTGTGGGAAATTAAAACCTGGATTTCCACATAAACTGAGTCTGCAAGTGTGTGGTCTAGGCAGGGAGAAGGAGGGAGATACTAAGTATAGCAGATGAATTTGTTGCAGGAGGGATTGAAGGTTGGAAGAGACCTCTGAGGGCATCTAGTCCAACTGCTCACCTACAGCTCATAATCCTACCGCTGCCGCTAAAGCACCTCCCTCAGCACCACATTCATGTGTGCTCCAAGTGCCTCCAGGGATGGTGACTCCACCACCTTCCTGGGCAGCCTGTTCCAGTGCCTGAGAAACCAGTCTGTGAAGCAAGTTTCTCCAGTATCCAGCCTAAACCTCCCTTGGCACATCTTGATCCCACTTCCTCTTGTCCTGGCACTCGCTACCCTTGAGAAGGCACAACAAATGCAGAGCTCCCTGGTGTTGGTGTCACCAGGAGAAAAGTTCCATGGCAGACCTGCCTCTATGGCTTCATTACCTGCATGCTTCTTACCATCCTTTCCAAAGGCAATCGTGAGGCAGGTCTGCCACCAGGCAGGGATGGAGAAAAGAGCTGTTAAAGGCATTTGAAGTAAATGTGAGGAGAGAAATCTGTTGTGGCAGTCTGTCAAAGATGCGCCTATGGGATCCTTCTCATTGTGCAAGAAACACTTGAGGGGATGGTGACATTGCTGCTTGTTTGTGTTCCCCCCCCCAGAATGCAGCTCCTTTTCATTTTCCAAGGAATCATGGAATCAGGCAGGGTTGGAAGGGACCACAAGGATCAGCCAGTTCCAACCCCCGTGCCATGGCCAGGGACACTACCCCAGATCAGCCTGGCCACAGCCGCATCCAGCCTGGCCTTAAATGCCACCAGGGAAGGGACCTCAACCACCTCCCTGGGCAACCCATTCCAGGCTCTCACCACTCTCATGCTGAGCAACTTCCTCCTCATATCCACCCTGCATCTCCCCACCTCCAGCTTTGCTTCATTCCCCCAGTTCTGTCACTCCCTGATATCCTGAAAAGTCCCTCCCCAGCTTTTTTGTAGCCCCCTTCAGATCCTGGAAGGCCACAAGAAGGTCACCTGGGAGCCTCCTCTTCTCCAGCCTGCACAGCCCCAACTCTTTCAGTCTGTCCTCATAGGAGAGGTGCTCCAGCCCTCTGAGCATCCTGGGGGGGAATACCTGAGGGGCTGCTGACATTGCTGTTGTGTTCCCCCCCAGAAGGAAGAGCTGAGGGGCTGCTGACACTGCCTGTGTTCGTTCCCCCCACAGAACGCGGCGCGCATCGTGCGGGCGCTGTTCGAGATCGCGCTGCGCAAGCGCTGGCCTGCCATGACCTATCGGCTGCTCACCCTCAGCAAAGTCATCGACAAGAGGCTGTGGGGCTGGGCCAGCCCTCTCAGGCAGTTCTCAGTCTTACCCCCGTCGGTCCTCTCAAAGCTGGAGGAGAAGAATCTCACCGTAGACAAGATGAAGGACATGAGGAAGGATGAGATAGGTGAGAAATCAGCAGTGCTGGTCTGCTTCAACCAGCAGGAACCAATGAGTCTGAGCTGTTCATGCATAGACCCACACTGCTGTGGGGTGCTCTGTCCACGAAGGAAGGCTCAGCCTTCACACCTTTAAGCATAAGGCTACCCCATGTTCTGCCAGGCCCAGAACAGCTGTGGCATGGAGGTGTCCATTGGACTTGTTTGGGGTGATGCTCTCTGCAGCTACCTGGGGGCAGCTTGTAGCCAGGTGGGGTTGGTCTCTTCTGCCAGGCAGCCCGTGGTGGGATGAGAGGACACAGCCTCGAGCTGTGCCAGGGCAGGTTTGGACTGGTCAGAGAAAGAGTGACTGGCATTGGAATGGGCTGCCCTCGGGGGTGGCGAGGTCACTATCCCTGGAGGTGGTTAAGAGGAGGCAAGAGGAGCCACTTAGTGCCATGGGTTTAATTAGAAGGTGTTAGGTGATAGGTTGGACTCGATGACTTTGAAGGTCTTTTCCAACCTGATTAATTCTGATTCTGTAAAGACCTCTGAGCTCATCCAGTCCAACCATCAACCCAACACCACCATGGCCACTAAACCGTGTCCCCAAGTACCATGGCCACACCTCTCTTGAACACCTCCAGGTGTGGGGACTTCATCACCTCCCTGGGCAGTCTGTTCCAATCCGTGACAACTCTTGCAGCAAAGAAATGTTTCCTTATCTCCAACTAAAACCTCCTCTGGTGCAGTTTCAGGCCAAATCCTGTCATCCTATCACCTGATGCTAGGGAGAAGAGACTAAAAGCCCTACTTCACTGCAGCTTCCTTTCAGGGAGCTGTAGAGAGCAATGAGGTCTTCCCCACAGCCTTGCCTTATCCAGACTAAACACCCCCATCTCCCTGAGCTGCTCCTCCCCAGCCCTGTTCCCCAGACCCTTCACCAGCTTGGTTGCCTTTCTCTTGACCTGCTCCAGCCCCTCAGTATCCTTCTTGTAGTGATCAGCCCAAAACTGAACCCAGTGCTCCAGGTGTGGCCTCGCCAGTGCCAGGTACAGGGAGACAACCACTTCCCTTGTCCTGCTGGCTGTGTACAGACACATCTCTGCTGACCTGTGGGTCCATCCTTGCTCACATTGCAGCATACACCACTATAAAAGGCCTCTGGGTTGGTTGTTTTTACCAGCTGCCAAAATACAGCCTTTTCTTGTTGTTTTTTTTTTTATTGAAATACTATTAAGTGAAAACCAATGGGAGCAGTTTGTGATGTCCTGCCAGGCTGGCAGTAAATGGGCTGCTTCTCAAGCACTGCATTAATTTCCACTGAGCATGGAAAAATTCATTGTCACCGGTGTCACTGCAGCAGAACCTTAATGGAATTGTGTAAAGGATGTGACACTTGGATAATGAGAAAATCCACAAGCCCACTGATAAACAATTTCCAGTATGCCTGTGTAAACTTGGGCAGAAACTGTCCAGCAGCTGCTTTGAAGCTGAAAGACAAAAATTGATTGTAATTTAGTTCTTTTTTCCGTTCTTGGTGTGGGTTTCTTTTTTTTTCCTCCTTTAGACTCTCTTTGCTCCTGTTCTGCCAAGTTGTTGAGAAACAAACTGCCACACTTTTTATTAACCAGAGAATCAACCAGATTGGATGAGACCTCCAAGATCATCCCATCTACTTTTTGATCTTATATTTTATAAGCTTCTTTCTCCCCTTTGCCTGCCCTTAGAGTTCCAAAGCCCCTGCCATGAGTAGGGACACCTCCTACCAGCCCAGGTTGCTCAAGGCCTCATCCAAGCTGGCCTTGAACACCTCCATGGAGGGAGCATCCATAGCCTCCTTGGTCAACCCGTGCCAGTGTCTCCCCACCCTCACTGTACAGAATTTTATTCCTAATATCCAGGGAATATAGGGGTTAAAAATAGCAATTGCAAGTTATTTTGCTCCTAACTGCCATGCACTAGCAAGAGAAGGTTTGTATCACCCTTTCCCTTAGCACATCAAGCAAATCATAGGATTTCTTCTCTTTTTTCTTTGGGTTTTTTTCATCTTTTGGTTGTTTCCTTTTTTTAATGGGAAGGTGTGCACAGGGACCACATAATGATAGCAGAGAACATCAGCAGCATTTAACAGCAGGCCCTTAGGACCATTCACATTAAACTGTCCAATATGCTCCACCTAATTAGCTAAGCATTTTCCATGAAGATGTGATAAATCAGCCTCCTTTCCCTACAGCAACCACAAGCAGCAATATTTCTCAGTAAAAAATAATCACAGTCACTGCTCCATACTGTGGTTTAGATTTAAAATGATTTAAAATGCAGAACCCAGGCAACAGAGATTTCAGCTGGAAAATCCAACTAGGACCTTTTTTTTCCCCTGACTGTAATCACTTTATTGCCTTAGTTACCACAGCTCTGATAGCAAATACAAAACCACTGCCACACTCACTTCTCCTTTGTCTCGGCTGTACTCTGATGTGTTCTGAAAGATCAGAGCTGCTGTGAGATGTTCAGTAGGTGCCTGCATTTTTAAGCTCTTAACCTGATAGCTGAGCTCATTTCTAAGCTCATTTTTAAGTTCATAGCAGGGTTATTCAGTGTTATAAAAGGGTTCTGTCTGCTTTGAATCACTGCACGGGAATTGAGGAAGGAAGGATTGGAGGAGAAATTGGAAAGGAAGGAATTGGAGAAAGAGGAATTTTAGGAGGAGTTGGAGGAGGAGGAATTGGAGAAGGAATTGAAAAAGAAATCAGAGAAGAAGGAATTGGAGGAGGAGGAATTTTAGGAGGAACTGGAGAAGGAGAAATTGGAGAAGAAGAAATTTTAGAAGGTATTGGAGAAGCAGGAATTGGAGAAGGAGAAACTGGAGAAGGAGAAATTGGAGGAGGAGTTGGAGAAGGAGGAATTGGAGGAGGAATAGGAGAAGGAGCAATTTTAGGAGGAGTTGGAGGAGGAATTGGAGAAGAAGGAATTTGAGAAGGAGGATTTTTAGGAGGAATTGAAGAAGGAATCATAGAAGAAGGAGTTGTAGGTGTTCAGATGTGTGCCCTTCATGAAGAAAAAGGTCAATCTTCATGTAAAAAGGGCTGGGTAGCTTGATAAGAGCCTGGGCAAAGAAGTCAGAAAGGGAAAGAGAACCAGCTCCACATAGTATGTATTCAGTGTGAATTCTTAATGGTTGTTTAAAACCCTTAGTTCTAGCCAGCAGAGGGGAAAGTGGGGGGGAGGGGGTTCTACTGATTTTTGTAGGCTCTAAATTGCTAATTCCAGTTAAACATTACAAAATATTGAGACATGCCAGGTCAGCAGAGTTAGGCATTTACACACCTGAGAGCAAACCAAGCAAGCAATAAGGCTGCACTCTGAAGTCAGCCTTGTGTTATTTTTTCTTCTGGAAATGCAAATTTGTTAGCAGCTGATGTTTTCTTGGCAGGCCACATGCTGCACCATGTGAAGATTGGGTTAAAGGTGAAGCAGTGTGTCCATCAAATCCCCTCCATCCTCATGGAAGCAACCATTCAGCCAATCACCCGCACGGTGCTCCGAGTTCGGCTGAGCATCGCTCCTGACTTCACGTGGAATGACCAGGTACAGAAAAGAAGGGAGGTGGAGGAAGGTCAGGAAGCATTCATTTACCTTCAGTGAAGGGGATGATCACAGGGAGTCTGTAGCTGTTTGGATAAGGGGGAGGGAAAAAAAAGGTATTTATTTTAGCTAAAAAGCAGATTTGCCAATGGGACCAGAAGGACCTCTCCCAACTGTTGTAGGAAGCAGAACTCCAAGGTCACCCTTTGCTTTCCATGAGCTGTGTCAGGGCTGCACTCATCAGAACATCTCGGGGCAAGTGCTTCCCTTGAGTGGTAATTGTAGTCACACACAGCTTGGAGTTGTATGCCCAAAAAGGAGAAGCAAGAAGAGGGAGGCCCAGATGGCCTCTCTGAACTGGGGATGGTTGTCAAAGGCAGGAGTTGAAGCCTTCAGAGGCAGCCGATGGATGCCAGCTCCCCTCGCTCCTCCGTGGCTCTACAGCTGTGCAGTCCCGACCTCAGCATCTCGTTTCGGTCAGGGCTTGTCTGAACAAACAAACTGTGGTGTGTTTGGGATTAAACTCATCTCTGCTTTGTGGTGCAAATGTATATGAAAGGAGTTGTAGGAGCTGCACATTTCCATACCCTGCGAGCTGGAATCTGTTCCTCAGAAAGAGCTGGGAGATAAATCCAAATGAAATGCAGGTCTCCACGTGGGGGCATTGTGCTGTTGCTGCTCCTCCTGAAGCTTCCTGCAGCACGGAGGAGATTGCTGCGGGCAGGCTTGGGTTTCTGTTTTCACTCTGAGATTTACACTCTAGGGAAGTTATCCTCAGAAGTGGATGTGGAGAATCTGTTCTTTGCTTCAGAAATTAATTTTTAAATCCCTTAGATGACAAATTTACCTTAACCACAACTCAATTACAGCCTCATTCCAGGTGACTGGAGAGTTTAGAGTCCCTGCCCAGAGGCTTTTTGCTTTGCTTTGGGACGTTTTACCAAGTTAGACATGTGAATGGGAGAATAACAATCGAGATACAGAAAGTGAACTTTTTGTTTCCTACCTGGATTCATTACAGAGAGATTTGAATGGACTCTCAGCATGAATTAATTCTTGCTGCCTTTTGCTACAAGCAGAGGTTGCTTTCTAGGAGTGAAACAAGCTTTTCTTATTCAACCTCTCGTACACCTTACCTGGAGTCTATTAAAGACCAAATCCACCTCTGCTCCTCACATTAAATTGTCATCATCTTTATTATTCCTATTAAACATTTAACACAAAGTCACTTCTCAGCCCCTTGGTAGATTTGTCTGCAGAATTTAGCTGCTGCTTTGTTTTCACAACCTGCAAATGGGGCTGCACAGAGGTATACTCCCTTAAGTTGGATTCTAAACTTCTAAAGTTGCAGCAAAACTTGGGCAAAAATCTGATTTTTTTTTTTTTTTACCTGACCCCTTGGTACATTTCTCCTCAGAATTGCTCTGGAAACGTTATCATTGTTTTATTAATTCAGCTTCTGGAGCTCTTTTAGTATGAATTTGTATAGGGGTTCTTGGGAAAACTGGCAAAACTTTCTCATTTTTTACCTTTATGGTTGGTTTTAATTTTATTGTTTAGGCAGTAGATTAAACCTCTATCAGAGGAAATTAACAAGAAAAAAACCTTTTAACATTTTTATTGTCTCTCCAATGATTGTTTTCAGTTTAACCACTGACACCCAGAAGTGCTTCCCCATCATCATCACACAGTATATTTAGCAAGCTGTTTCAAAGAGGGCTGTGAAGATTTGCAGGTGTAGCTGTAATTGGTACAAAAAGCAGCAGCCAAACAATTCCTTTCAGAGAATGGCAGCAGCAAAGTCAGCCTGCATCATTCAGAGGGCTGGAGGTTCTTCTGCCCCTGTGCTCAGCACTGCTCAGGCCGCACCTCGAGTGCTGTGTCCGGTTCTGGGCTCCTCAATTCAAGAGAGATGTTGAGGTGCTGGAAGGTGTCCAGAGAAGGGCAGCAAAGCTGGGGAGGGGCCTGGAGCACAGCCCTGTGAGGAGAGGCTGAGGGAGCTGGGGGTGTGCAGCCTGCAGAAGAGGAGGCTCAGGGCAGAGCTCATTGCTGTCTACAACTACCTGAAGGGAGGCTGTAGCCAGGTGGGGTTGGGCTCTTCTGCCAGGCAAGCAGCAACAGAAGAAGGGGACACAGCCTCAAGTTGTGGCAGGGGAGATCTAGGCTGGATGTTAGGAGAAAGTTGTTGTCAGAGAGAGTGATTGGCATTGGAATGGGCTGCCCAGGGAGGTGGTGGAGTTGCCGTCCCTGGAGGTGTTGAAGCCAAGCCTGGCTGGGGCACTTAGTGCCGTGGTTTGGTTGCTTGGCCAGGGCTGGGTGCTAGGTTGGACTGGGTGATCTTGGAGGTCTCTTCCAACCTGCTTGAGTCTATGATTTTATGGTCTGGAGCACCTTATTGCATCTGTAACAAAGCTGTTCTCTACTCTTCAAGGTACATGGCACTGTTGGAGAGCCCTGGTGGATCTGGGTAGAAGACCCTACTAATGATCACATTTATCACTCAGAATACTTCATCATTCAGAAAAAACAGGTAATGGGGTTGATTCAGAGGCTCCCAGCAACACAGAAACAGAGCTGGTGGTTGCAAGTTTGTAAGGCCAAACAGTGTTTTGAGCTAAGCAGATTTCCAGGTCCATAAGACAGCTTTCAGTTTCATGGTACATGGTAAGCTTGGACTCCCACAAAGATCACAGTCTCACAGGATGTCAGGGGTTGGAAGGGACTCAAAGAGATCACCCAGTCCAACCCCCCTGCCACAGCAGGACCATACAGTCTAGCTCAGGGCACACAGGAACACATCCAGACAGGACTGGAAAGGCTCCAGAGAAGGAGACTCCACAGCCTCTCTGGGCAGCCCCTGCCAGTGCTCTGGGACCCTTCTAAGAAGAAAGTTGCCCTTGTGTTGAGCTGGAGCCTCCTGTGCTGCAGCTTACACCCATTGCTCCTTGTCCTATCCCAGGGAGCAGTGAACAGAGCCTGTCCCCCCCTCCTGACCCCCAGCCCTCACTGAGATAGTTATAGACATTGATTAAATCCCCTCTCAGTCTTCTCTTCTCCAGACTAAGCAGCCCCAGGTCCCTCAGCCTCTCCTCACCAGGCAGTGCTGCAGTGCCCTCATCATCCTCATAGCCCTCCACTGGACCCTCTCCAGCAGATCTCTCTCCCTCTTTAAAGATGTTCTTTAATCTCAGGTGTCCCTTTTCCTCCTCCTTTGCTGGGACAGTTATTGCCAAATGGGAAAAAAATAAAGACAGACTGTAATGGTTTTGTTTGCTAGCGAAGAAGAAGAAGAGTCAGCCTTAGTTTTACTTTCTTAAGTCCATGCAAACAAAATCCATTCCCAGTGGTGACAAAATCTCTTGTAAAGGCATGAACATTTTGCAGATGAGTTGCACACATCATTGATCTCTTCCAACCTGTCTGATTCTATGATTGCTTTGGCTTGGTAATGCTTGTGGAGGCAACCTCTGCTTTGTCAAGCTCCTGGTTTGTCTGTGCAGTAATTGTTCTCTCTACATCTGCACTAGGTGATTACTAAAGAAGCTCAGCAGCTGGTGTTCACAATCCCCATCTTTGAGCCTCTTCCCTCTCAGTATTACATCCGAGCTGTGTCTGATAGATGGTTGGGAGCAGAGGCTGTGTGCATCATAAATTTTCAACATTTGATTCTTCCAGAGAGACATCCACCCCACACAGGTAACCCCCACTGGGGTGGTTTTGGTTCCATTCATCTCATTTGTATTGATTTGCCATGTGGTAGTGCAAGAGATCTCTTAACTTCTGCTTCCTCACCCAAAGCATTGATCTGTTTTGTGTTACTGAAACCATTCCTTCACTAACTTTAAAAAGAGCCTATAAGAAAGCTGAGAAGGGACTCTTTACAAAGACTCATAGTGATGGGATAGCTGTAGTAGTGCTGCATACATAGTGTCTGCACTGCTGAGCTAAGAGGGGCATGCAGCTGCTTTAGTGGGTCCAGAGCAGGCCAGAAGAGGGTTGGAGAGCCTCCCATATGGGAAACAGCCTGAGAGAATTGGGGCTGAGCAGCCTGGAGAAGAGAAAGCTCCAGGGAGACCTTAGAGCAGCCTTCCAGTGCCTGAAGTGGGCTACCGGAGAACTGGGAAGGGCCTTATGAAAAGGGCTTCTTGGGATAGGGTGAGAGGGAATGGATTGAAGCTTGAGGAGGGCAGATTTAGATTGGAGATTAGGAAGAAATTCTTTAGAGTGAGGGTGATGAGATGCTGGCACAGGTTGCCCAGGGAGCTCATGGATGTCCCCTCCCTGGAGGTGTTCAAGGCCAGGTTGGATGAGGCTGGTGGGAGATGTCCCTGCTCATGGCAGGGGTTGGATCTGGAAGTTGTCTAAGGCAGGTCCCTTCCAACCCAAACCATTCTGTGATTCTATGAAGATTTTAAACTCCTGAAGCAAAAGCAGCTCATTTCATCTGGTTTATCACATGGGATGCTATCTAACAGGAGCCTTTCAATCACTCCAGCTTCTCTGTAAAGCATAGGAAAATGGAAACTGTCATACAGAACTAATCTCTAGGTCACAGTATGGCTTATCTTACTGCCTGCAAGCACTGCCTTGCTTCTGGAACCAGCTGAGACCAGTCTTTGAATGGATGGCTGTGTTGTAAATGGCATTCAGAAAAGAAGAAAGAAACACAATTAACACTTTGAAGATCTAGAATGATAGAATTGTTTTGTTGAAACAGCTCTCTAAGATCATCAAGTCCAACTTTTAACCCAGCACCACCATGGCCATTAAACCATGTCCCAAAGTGCCATGTGTGCATGTTCCTTGAACACCCTCAGGGATGGGGACTCCGCCACCTTCCTGGGCAGCCTGTTTCGATCTCTGACCACTCTTGCAGTAAGGAAATGTTTCCTCATCTCCAACCTAACCCTCCCCTGGCACAGTTTCAGGCCATTTCCTCTCATTCTATAGCTTGACACAGAGAAGAGACCCACCTCACTGCAACCTCCTGTCAGGGAGCAGTAGGGAGCAATGAGGTCTCCTCTCAGTCTTCTCCTCTTCACACTAAGCACCCCAAGCTCCCTCAGCTGCTTGTGCCCAGCCCTGTTCTCTAGACCCTTCACCAGCTTTGTTGCCCTTCTTTTGACCTGCTTCATCCCTTCAATGTCCTTTTCCAGCTTGCTTGCCTTTCTCCAGCCCCTCAAGGAACCATTTAACCCTCTTCATTGAAATGAATCCATCCTAGCAAGCACCATTCCAGTCCCAGACATCACATTTCAACCCAGCAGCGCTGATCAAGACATGGCCCTCCCCCTCCCTCCTCCCCTTTTAACACTTGGCACAGGAGCATATGTTTGTGTTTTGCTGCCTTTTTTTCCCCCTCCTTTCTGGATCCATAAATTGCTTTACACATTCATTGTGCCTGATGTCATTGTAAAACCTTTCCTCTGTAATTCCATTTGGCTCACCCAGCAGCCTGTGGAGGGGGTGCTCTCAGAAAGCCTCCCTCCTCACACGGTGATGTCCTCTGGCATGCATAAATTCACATGTGTTTGTGAAGTGTTTAGCTATTGTTACCCTGTACCTAGGCTGTCTGGCAGAGCATGTGTAACCTTTTTATCTAATTGACTGATCACTGACTACTATTCAGAAGAAACAGAAAGATATTTACACATCACCAGTTATGGAGCCTCTAGGATTTATGGTAATTGATTTCAATTCCCATCTGGTTTCCACTCAACAATGAAGTACATAGAGGCCCTGCTAGGCAAAAAAAATGAAATAAAATGAAATAAATAAATAAAGAACCCTCCTTCTTTCTCCTCAACAGAGCCCAAAGAATCACAGTTTGAGTGGGAAATGATAAAACAGCCAGAAGGTATCAGTGAAAAGCACGTGGAGAGTATTAGGCATCATTGCCTCAGTAGGTTTTATGATTCTCATATCATACCTCAATGTGAAGCACCCTGAATAGGCAATGAGACCTCCAAGCACACACCCCCCTCAAAAAGAGGACCCAAAAGAATCACCAAACTTCAAAGCAAGCATCTGCATAGCAGAGTCACTGCAGTCTTCTTAATTTGGTAGGATTCCAACTCCAATCTGGTTATATATATCATCTTCCAAATTCCACAGTCTCCATTTGTTTGGATAGCAGATGCCCTCGAGATAGGTTGAGGATCACATATTGAAAGGCTGTTTGTTTATTTATTAAGATGATGTCTTTAATTACGTGTCTAAAGGATTAGATGCAAAATTCAGTTGGACTCATCTGATTTGTATTACTCTGTCAACTCAGAAACTCCAAAGAATCCTTCCTTCTTGAGCAGCTTTTATGCTTGAATCTGAAAAGCAGAGACTCTGCTGTCCTCCAGCTCCTCATCCTGTTTTCATAAGAAGCTGAACGTACCTCTAGTCTTAGAGTGAGCTTAGACCTTGCTGCAACTGGGTGAAAAGGAAACAGCTTTAAGAAAAGAGCTGCATTTCTGCCAGTGGCTGGTTGATAGCTATTGGAATGCTGACAGCAGTGCTTGCAGAGATGCTTCTGAGCTATGAGATTATGTTGTTATTCCTTATCAGTGACCCAAAGGAGGACTTGGTGTCATAGCAGAAATTAAGGAAAATAATTTCCAGTGTAGAATCACAGAATCATAGAATGGTCTGGGTCAGAAGTGACTTCTGAAGGTCATCTAGTCTAGCCCCCTCTGCAGTAAGCAGGGGCTTCCTCAGCTAGATGTAAGTTGCTTTCCACTGAAAACAGACTCTCATCTCCATAGTACCTATCTAATACCTTTCTCTTCATAGTAAATCTTGTGTCCTGGCAGTTCTTGTTATGCACTTATGATTACTTTGTGTTCTTAGAGCTTCTGGATCTCCAGCCTTTGCCTATCACAGCTCTGGGACACCGGGAGTACGAAGCCCTCTACAAATTCACCCACTTCAACCCTATCCAGACCCAGATATTTCACACACTTTATCACACAGACTGTAACGTCCTCCTTGGAGCGCCTACAGGTTCTGGGAAAACAGTTGCAGCTGAACTTGCCATCTTTAGGGTGTTCAACAAGTATCCCACCTCCAAGGTGAGTGAAGCAGTTAGTACTGGAAGCAGCTTGTGTTAGGCAGGTTTCCCACAAGGCCAAACGCTGCAGGCAGCTCAGCTTTGCTTTCTGCAGTTGGTAGCTGGCTGGACACAAATGGGTCCTGCACCCTCTGCTTTGGGCTTTTGTTTCAGCTTCCTCTGCTAGTCAGTGTACAATGAGAGTTAAATCTCAAAAACATGGCATAGAAGCGTGCTGGGTTTCCTCTTCTGTGCTTAGCTGAGCGTCCTGCTTTAATCTCCTCCTGTAGCTCTTAGCTGCCCTCCATGGGACTGAAGCCAGCCCAGGCTCTCGCTCATTTAAACAAATGCATTGCAATTAATTACTACAAGCCAATTTTCTCTTCCTCCTTGCCCCTGTGTTTTATTTTGTTAAACTGCCTCAAAGCTGAACAATTTTGCTTCTGGAGCTTCGTTTTCCAAGTTAAATATATATTTATATCTTGACTTGGCCATCTTGTCTTGGTTAACAACATTTTACCTTGAAAGCCTTTGGAAGAGAAAATTGCATCTGTGTGGTTTAGCCCGAGAAGAACCACTGGAATCAGCAGAAACCATGGACAGAAATCCCTCCTTCCTCTTTGAAATGTCAATATCTTCATCTGATTGGTTAGTTTGAGCCAGGTGAAGAAGATACTCAAAGGTTTGCAGCTTATCTGTTTGGCTTCCAAAGTAGCCAGTTCTCAAAGGACGATGTCTTTTGGGCTTGAACAGAGCTGCACACCTGCCTCTGCTTTTTAAAGGACCTCTGAGAAGTCTTCAGGTAGCTTCATTTTCAAACGCTTCAGAATATTTAACTACAAATACCTCTATCAATAAATATGATACTGAAAACTGATATTCTGTTTAAAAGAAACAGTGTACACAAAATAAATAGTGTCAGGAAATCAAGCTCTGAATAGTGATATCTCAAGAAATGGTAGATGTTAAATAAAGACTATATACAGAAAACCCTGATGTATAAAAGACTGTAGAAAAAGAAATATATAGAAAATAAAGACTGTATAAAATAAACATGTAGAAAATAAAGACTATGTAAAATAAATATATAGAAAAGAAAGACTACATAAATACATAGAGAGAAAATAAAGGCTACATAAAATAAATATATAGAAAATAAAGACTACATAAAAATATATAGAGAAAATAAAGACTACATTAAATATAGAGAAAATAAAGACTGTATAAAAATATATAGAGAAAATAAAGCCTATAGAAAATAAAGACTACATAAAGTAAATATATAGAAAATGAAGACTACATAAATACAGAGAGAGAAAATAAAGGCTATATAAAATAAGTATATAGGAAATAAAGACTGTATAAAAATATAGAGAGAAAATAAAGACTACATAAAATAAATATATAGGGAATAAAGACTACATAAAAATATACAGACAAAGACTATCTAAAATAAATATATAGAAGATAAAGACTATGTAATATAAATATATAGAAAATAAAGACTATGTAAAATAAATATATAGAAGATAAAGACTGTATAAAATAGAGAGNATAGAAAATAAAGACTACATAAAATAAATACATAGTAAAATAAATATATAGAAAATAGACTGCATAAAAATATATAGAAAAAATAAAGACTATGTAAAATAAATATACAGAAGATAAAGACTGTATAAAATAGATCTATAGAAAATAGAGACTACATAAATATATAGAGAAAATAAAGACTACATAAAATAAATGTAGGGAAAATAAAGACTACATTAAAAATATAGAGAAAATAAAGTTTATATAAAATAAATATGTAGAAAATATAGACTATATAAAAATAAATNATACATGGAAAATAAAGACTGTATAAAAATAACTCTATAGAAAATAGAGACTATGCATAAAACAAGCATTAGATGTAGAAGGAGTACTATCCATAAGATAAATACTGTACCTAAAGTAGACATTATACATAACAGACATATTCTAAGTAACTGCTGCAGGCACATAAATGTTATAGCTGTAAATCAATCTGGTTTGCCCACAGCATTTCTCTTCCCTCCCCCTTGCAGAGCAGGTTTCTTTGAGAGAAGTATTGTGATGTTTTGCTGAAAATAGTCAGCTTTTGAATGGAATTGTTGGTGTTTTGCTGTTCTGCAAATGTTATAGCTCTTGAGGGGAAAAAATACATTCTTTATATAAATATATACTACATTTTGATGCTTAAATGGTTGATAAAAAGTTCCATTGCAATAAATTGTTATTGATTGATTTGCTTCTTTTAATGGTTGAGGGATCAGAGCAGCATCAGAGAACCTTACCTCTGTTTTAAATAGAATCTTCTTGTAGGTCAGTTAAAGAACAGACAAGGAATCTTTATTGAAATGTAGCTAAAAGGCACAAAATTGTTTGATACTTGTGAGGTTTGAGAATTAATGAAGGTTTAGCTTCTGCCTCTGTGACTTTTCCAGGCTGTGTACATTGCACCCTTAAAAGCCCTCGTCCGGGAGAGAATCGAGGACTGGAAAGTTCGGATTGAAGAAAAACTTGGTAAAAAGTAAGTTTTGCTAAGGAATGGGACTTGGTGTGCCTGTGGTGTTCACTAGGAGGGCAGAGACAGGATTACTTACTTCAGACAGGTCTGAAAATCCTCTTGGAAGTCTTTGCCCAGAACCAAAATGGGTTTGTTTGGTTCTCTTTCGTTTCCAAGAATAAAGTATTTAGGAGTTAGTATTTGAAATGGCAACATTCTGAAGCTGTATAAACCTGAGGTCTCTCTTGATTGCAGGGTGGTAGAGCTGACAGGAGATGTGACTCCAGATATGAGAGCTATTGCTCAAGCTGACCTGATTGTTACTACCCCAGAGAAGTGGGATGGTGTCAGCAGAAGCTGGCAGAACAGAAGCTATGTACAGAAGGTTTCCATTCTTATCATCGATGAGATCCATCTGCTAGGTAAGTGTGTTCTATTGGCTCTGATCAGAATGGTTGCTCAACTGGAAGAAGTGTGCTGGTACTTAGGACGTGAATGTGCTTTAGGACATCTGAACCTTTTCTTTTTCCCTTCCGCTCCTACACTGGATCTGTCATTTCCTAGGGGATGAGAGAGGCCCAGTGTTGGAAGTCATCGTGTCTCGAACAAACTTCATTTCGTCGCACACGGAGAAGCCCGTGAGAGTCGTTGGTTTGTCCACTGCTTTAGCCAACGCCAGGGACCTTGCTGACTGGCTGAACATTAATCAGGTAGGCAAAACGTGCTGCACAAGCCCAGAAGAGCAGTCTGTGAGCCACTTCAAGGTTAAACCCAAAGCAAATGTTTCCTCCTAGATGGGTCTGTTCAACTTCCGCCCCTCGGTCCGCCCGGTGCCTCTGGAGGTGCACATCCAGGGCTTCCCTGGCCAGCACTACTGCCCACGCATGGCCAGCATGAACAAACCTGCATTTCAGGGTAAGCAGCCAGCTCCTAGACCTTTCTCTTCTGCCTGCAATTGCCCAAACAAAAGCCTTTGAGCACTGTACGGCGCTCATCTGCAGCACATTTACACCACGTGTCACTGTATGTACTCTGGGGGTGCATAGGAGGAATCTGCTCTGCTGCTGGCCCAAAGCTATGTCTGAAACACGAAGTGTGCTGCCAGTGGAACATGGAACAGAGGAATGCAATGGGTTTAGAGCAGAGGAGTAAAATTAGTGCTAATGAAGGGAAAAGAAAATGTGTTTTCTGTTAGTGTTTGACACCATAAAGAAATGTTTGTGCAAAAATGCTGGAGATGTAGAAAGCAATAAACTGAGTCACTCCTCTTATTGATCTGCTGAGGGATTCTCATATGGACCACTGGGTGCAAGCATGAAAACCAATTGTGAACAGAAGTTGCAAGGCAGGGCTAACCTCCTATAATTCTACTTTGAAAGCAATAACCATAAAACTCCAAATTGGTAGTGCATCCAGAGATGCTTCTGGTTTCAATTTTTTTATTCTTAACCAACCTGGCAAGCAGGATGGGTCCAGGAAAGCCTCTGGTATTCTGTTTGAACGTGTTCTGCTTTGGTTACATAAGGGATATTTATGATCTCCATTAAAAATAACCTCCCAGATAAATGCTGTCGTGTGAACCGCTGTCGATTGCGAGGTGCCGTTTGTGAGGTGACTTTTGAGCGGCTTTAATTAGCCTTATGACAGGAGCCAAAGTATTGATTGTGGACTAGAGACCAGTCTTGACAGCTCAGATTATTTACACCTCCACCAGAGCGTTGTACAAAAACACTAATGAACAATAAATCTGTCTGGGGCTGGTTTGCCACACCTGTTCCTGGAGAAACAAAACTCCATTAGATGCTGGGCTTCAGGCTCTGAAAAGCCGTAGATGCGTTGGCACACGTAGTTGTGAGGTCTCAACACACAGGGGTTATCCTGCTTCAGTAATGCCACAGCTGCCTGGTGTGTGCATATGCAGGAGCACAGGCTGGGGAGTACTCATTAGCTGGGGAGCAGTATGTGAGGGTGGAGAGTGTGCAAGAGTCGTCAGAAATGAACAAGGCAGAAATGTAATGGGCAGAATGAGGACTCAGTGAGAAAAGAGACAACTGGCTCAGAGGAGACTGAGGGCATTTGAAGTTCTGCAGATACCCGTGGGTGTTTCAAGTGCTGGTTGATGTTGGGGAGTCTGTACACAGCTGATTTACTGAGGGCTTGCCCCTCACCTTGCCTGGCGTGACACAGTCAAGGTTATGGTAGCACTTTCATGGCAATGCTCACTCCTGAGCCCTGAGCACTTCTTCTCCAGCCTGAAACTTCTCAGACATGGGCTGAGCAGGGAGGTGCTTGTTTTCAGAGTCCTAAAACATCGTTGGTTTATGTGTGTCAGACCAATTAATAAACAGCAGAAAACAAAGTTCTTTTGTACCCTAATGCTCACTTGCACAACAGCTGTTGAAAAGTCACTTCCTACCTTATTGTGCTCCTTTAGGTTTGGGTAGATGTAAGTGATGCTTTGCAGGCAGAAGCTCTGAGCTCTGAGCTAGGCAGAAAGCAAGCTCTGGATCTTGATGGATCTCAGCTTGAGACAGTATATCCCAGTAGGGTAGAAAAATCGCTTACTAGGCTGAGGTAGAGGAATTGACAAGCTTTGAAGTCTAGAAAGCTTGGCCAGGTTTGTGCTGTTTTGGTGCAGGTTTATTTCCCTGGACAGATTAGCTCCGACTCAGCTAAGCACAGTGAGTTGCTCTTTGGTTCAGAGGAGCTGTCTGCCTGCCCTCACTTGTCTGTTGGGATCCGCTTTGTATCATTTAGCCGCCTTCTACTGTCTTCCTTTCGAAAGCTTAACCAGAGGTGGTTTGGGCCTCATATTCCCCTCAGTGAGACTCTGGCACAGGTTGCCCAGGGAGGTTGTGCATGTCCCCTCCCTGGAGGTGTTCAAGGCCAGGCTGCACGGGACCTTGAGCAGCCTGCTCTAGTGGGAGGTGTCCCTGCTGGAACTAGATGGCCTGTGAGGTCCCTTCCAACCCAAGCCGTTCTGGGATTCTGTATATACAGAAGGTCTGTCAGCTCTCCAGGAGCTGCCAAGGGAAGCTCTACTTTTTGCCCTTAAAGGGCCTTGTTCCCAAGTTCCCTTTTCCTCCACAGCAATCCGGAGCCATTCCCCAGCCAAGCCTGTCCTCATCTTTGTCTCATCCCGGCGCCAGACGCGGCTGACTGCCTTAGACCTGATCGCTTTCCTGGCCACCGAGGATGATCCCAAGCAGTGGCTGAAGATGGATGAGAGAGAGGTAGGAGCATTTTACCTGCATTGTTTCTGCTTTGCTTCTGGTTTCTTGGTGTTTATTGGTAACCTCTGAAGGCTTCCAGAGAGCAGGCGACAAGGACAAGCAGGCTTTGCGTTTATTGGTGTGATAACATTGGCATAGGGTTTGTGTTCGAATTGCCAAGCTGAACGTTTGGACTTACTAAGTTACTCCACTCTGATTATGTAAATGGAGAAGACTGAGGACTAAGGCCCAAGCTGTTTGTCTCTTACCACCCTTATGCAGAGCACAGTTGTCTTTAAAGCACTCACAGCTTCAAGTGGACATTTCTTTGGGTAATTGTGGGAGCAGTTTGTAGTTTTGTCTTTTAAATGAGCTTCAGTAGCCTGAGTTTCATTCAGCATTGAAACACAGCACAAAGCTGTAGTAGTGCTGCATATGAGGGGCATGCAGCTGCTGTAATGGGTCCAGAGCAGGCCACCAGGAGGATCAGAGGGCTGGAGAAACTCTCCTGTGGAGACAGGCTGGGAGAGTTGAGGCTGTTCAGCCTGGAGAAGAGAAAGCTCCAGGGAGACCTTAGAGCAGCCTTCCAGTGCCTGAAGGGGCTACAGGAGATCTGGGAGGGGACTTTTGACAAGGGCTTGTTGGGATAGGATGAAGGGGAATGAATTGAAGCTTGAGGAGGGCAGATTGAGACTGAGGCTTAGGAAGAAATTCTTAACAGTGAGGGTAGTGAGACACTGGCACAGGTTGCCCAGGGGGTTGTGGATGCTCTCTCCCTGGAGGTGTTCAAGGCAAGGCTGGATGAGGCCTTGAGCAACCTGGGCTGGTGTGAGGTGTCCCTGCCCATGGCAGGGGGTTGGGATTGAATGATCTTCAAGGTCCCTTCCAACTCAAACCATCCTGTGATTCTCTGCACCCCTTACTCACAATGATTTTTTAAGGGACTAGAAATACATCTCCAGCTTATATTAATGTCAGCCTTGCACTAAGTGAAATGGACACAACTCTTTCCATTACTAAAAGGACTCTTTCCAGTACTAAAAGTAGAACTAGTGAAGGCTTGCTTCAGTAGTAAGCATTTAGTAGGTATTCCCTATTAAATTCCCTCCAAGTATTCCCTGTCTTAAAATGCCAAAATATTTCCAATGTTTCTTAATTCCATATGGGACAAAAATGGAGCACTTGGGAGAAATAAATTATCGTTGTTGTCTTTAAACAGTGTTTTTGGATGCCTTTAAAGACTATTTAGTGTAGCCTGCGAGTTGTCCCTGTTGTTTCCTTGCCAGGCAGTCTTCCTTCAGAGGAGCACACAGAAAAGTGACTTTAATTTCAAAGTGTTTGTTAATTGTGAAGTTTGTTGAGATCTGAGAGGTTCTGCACAAGTGAGCGTGGACAACATTTACAAGCTCCACAGCAGCTTTTTTTCCCCTTCCTTCAGCCCTCTGTGCCTGATACTCATTTTGGCTGACATCAGATTCCTTTGAGGATCCACTGGATAGTTTTGTTCCGTGGTGTTTGGTGCCTGAGGGGCAAATGCTAGCCCATGTTTGGGTATGGTTCCCAGCCAGCACACTTCGTGAGGCTCCTTTAAACTGCTCTCAGCAAGGCCATCCAGAAAATCATCTGGCATACTGGCAGGGAGGCAGGCACAGGTTCTTGCAGCAGCTGAGAGGGATTTTTCTCTGTCACCCAGCATGGCAACTGTACTGTGGTGGAAACAGAAAGATTCAAGCTTTGTGGGGGAGTGATTGGAGTGTGGGAGAGACCAGGACTGGGTCTTGTGGGGAGACAGCAGTCCTGGATCTTGTGGGAGACACCAGGATTGGATCTTGTGGGAGACAGCAGTTCTGGATCTTGTGGGAGAGACCAGTCCTGCACCTTTGTTGCCTGCTAATTGGCTGTGCCATCATCTTAGCTTCCCTCTTCTCCTCTGTCACCTCCTCCCTGCAGCACTTGTGCCAAACAGGTTCTCATTCACAGCATGTGAAGGATTCTGTTCCAGGCTCTTTCTCTTCACAGTAGTCATAGCTTCATTCACAGAATGGTTTAAGTTGGAAGGGACCTTGAAGATCATCCAGCTCCAACCCCCCTGCCCTGGGCAGGGTCACCTCACACACTAGCCCAGTCTGCTTAATGCCTCATCCAGCCTGGCCTGTCAAATAACAGGCAAATGAAAAGAGAAAACTTGATGCTTAGCCTGAGTTTTCTGTAACCATGAGATGATTTTTAAATGTAGACTTTCTAGCTTAAATTCTGCTCTGGAGCCATCAGCCAGGCCTGTCACATTCAAACTTCTGTTACTTAGCTTGTTGAAAGGGACAACAGCTGAGATTACCCTTCTGGAAACAGAGAGTGCCACCAGTTTGTGCTGGAAAGCTTGGGCAAGATGAGTTCTGCATTAGCAGCTAAAGAGGAACCAGTCCTTCTCTTTCAGAAGCTGCATCCCCATCTGTGATGGCAGCAGATGCTGCAGTCCTGTCACAACATCATTTATTAGAATCGAGTTTTCAGTTTATTTAGTTTTCCTCTCATGCTTTTATTTCTTTTTTTCTTTTTGCCCTAAAAACAAAAGCACAGAGTAGTGTTTCTTGCTTACTGTTTGAAGCTGGGAGTGCAGTTCTCAGCAGCAGACAGGCAGGGGCTTTTCTTACTTGGGTCATTGAGAGTTTTTGACCAAAATACATTCTCTGGCCAGATGCTTGCTTTATTTTGTTCCTGTACTTGCTGTGCAGGGCCAGAGCAGAGCTGTACCCATCTACTCAGTCTGAACTTGAACCACAGGGCTTTTCCCATTCTGCTTTCTGCATCATTTTCCCATCTGCATCTTGTTAAGGCTATTCTTTATGAAACCTCTAGGAACAACTAAAACCCTTTAGCACAAACATACCTACTGACATGTGCAACAGCATCCATCCCAGGCAATAGCCACCTCTCACTGCATCCACATCCAGTTCTGCTGTCCCCAGCAGAAGGAGGACACAGAGCTGCTGGAGACACTCCAGAGGAGGCCACGAAGATGATCCAATGATTGGAGGAACTCTGCTGTGAGGACAGGCTGAGGAAGATGGGGGTGGAGAAGAGGAGGCTCCAGAGGGATCTCAGAGCTGCCTGCCAGTACCTGAAGGGATCCTACAGGAAGGCTGCAGAGAGACTTTTCCTGAGGGTATCTAGAGACAGGTCAAGGGGGGATGGTTTGAAGCTGGGGCAGAGCAGGGTTAGGCTGGAGCTGAGGAAGAAGTTCTTCAGTCTGAGGGTGATGAGGCTGGCATAGGCTGCCCAGGGAGGCTGTGCCTGGGGTGTCCCAGGCCAGGTTGGATGAGGGCTTGAGCAGCTGAGAGGTGTCCCTGGGCATGGTGGGGAGGTTGGAGCAGATGAGCTCTGAGATCCCTTCCAGCCTGAGGCACTCCACTAGAATCAGGCTCTTCTTGATTCTGGGATTTTAGAGGTGTGAAGCTATAAAGGTGGATCTGTGTCTGTGTTTGTACACCCTGTGGAAATATGTGCAGGCATACTCAGGAGTATGAGTTACATTTTGCCATGTAGATGTGGTCTGCATTGCTAAAAAACAAAGCAAACAGAAACAAAACAAAGGGAGAAGTAAACAGCAAGCAAAGAAATCAAATGCAGCACCACCAACAAAAATGTACAAAATATTTACAATGGAGAATAAGGAAATCCCAAGAATTACTGGGAAGACAAAAACTTACTTCTCCATCCCTAACCTTTAAATCAAATGAGCTATTATCCCCATGTTATTGTTCTGAGGTAATGCTGTGCTATAAAACAGGACCAGCAGAATCTGGTCTGTGTTACCAATATTGCTGTCTCTTAGAGAAAATTAGATTTTTAAATGGTTCTTGAACAGTCTCATTTGAGCTGTTTTAGGCATTTTGTGCACGTGGGCAAGTTCTGGAGGAGAAGTTCCACTCTTCGTCAGAAATCGTTTTCTAAGACGATTTGGTTTAAAGCTCAGGAAGGTACCCAAGAAGAAAATTCATTTTACAAGATGATTTTTTTCCCCCCTACCTTTAAAAGCTGAGGAAGGTACCAAAGAACAAAAATAATTCTGTAAGGTGATTTTTTTTTCTGCCTTTGAACTTCACAAAGATGCTCAAGAACAAAAATAATTCTATAAAGTGATTTTTTTTCCCTGCCTTTAAAAGATCAGGAAAATACCCAAGAATGAGAATAATTCTGTAAGATTGTTTTGTTTTATCTTTAAACTTCACAAAGGTGATCAAGAATAAAAATAATTCTATAAAGTGATTTTTTTTCCTGCCTTTAAAAGATCAGGAAAGTACCCAAGAATGAGAATAATTCTATAAGATTGTTTTGGTTTACCTTTAAACTTCACAAAGATGATCAAGAATAAAAATAATTCTATAAGATATTTTTTTCCTGCCTTTAAAAGATCAAGAAGGGAGCCAAGAATAAGAATAATTCTGTAAGTTTTTTTTTTCTACCTCTATTCATCAAAAAGGTAGCCAAGAACAAAAATAATTCTGTAAGATTAGGGTTTTTTTTCTGCCTTTAAAAGATCAAGAAGGTACCCAAGAGTAGGAATAGTCCTATGAGATTATTTTTTCTCTACCTTTAAACTTCACAAAGGTGTTCAAGAACAAAAATAACTCTAGAAGGTGATTTTTTTTCTGCCTTTAAAAGACCAGGAAAGTAGCCAAGAATAATTCTATAAGATTTTTTTTCTGCCTTTAGACATCAAAAAGGTACCCAAGAATAAGAAAAATTCTGTAAGATTGTTGTGTTTTACCTTTAAATTTCACAAAGGTGTTCAAGAACAAAAATAATTCTATAAGGTGGTTTATTTTTTCTGCCTTTAAAAGACCAGGAAGTTAGCCAAGAATAAGAAAAATTCTGTATGTTGCTTCTTTTTTCTACCTTTAGACATCAAAAAGGTACCCAAGAACAAAAATAATTCCATGAGATTATTTTTTTCTGTCTTTAAAAGATCAAGAAGGTAGCCAAGAATAATTCTGTAAGTTGGTTGGTTTTTTTTTTGTTTCTGCCTTTAAACATCAAAAAGATACCTGAGAACAAAAATAATTCCATAAGCTTCTGGTTTGTTCTGCCTTTAAAATGTCAGGAAGGTACCCAGAAGAAGAAGAATTCTATGAGATGGGTTTTTTCCTGCCTTTAAAAGGTCAGGAAGGTACCAAAAGACAAAGAATTCTATGAGATGCTTTTTTTTCTGCCTTTAAAAAGTCAGGAAGGTACCCAGAAGAATAATTCTATAAGGTGCTTTTTTTTCTGCTTTTAAAAGTCCAGAAAGGTACCTTAGAATAAGAATAACTTTGTAAGAGTATTTTTTCTCTGCCTCTAAGAGACCAGTAAGGTACCCAAGAATAAGAATAACTTTATAAGGTTGTTTTTCCCTGCCTCTAAAGGATCAGGAAGGTACCAAAGAATAAGAATAACTTTATAAGGTTGTTTTTCCCTGCCTCTGAAGGATCAGTAAGGTACCCAAGAATACAAATAACTTTATAAGGTTGTTTTTTCTCTGCCTCAAAAAGATCAGGAAGGTACCCAGGAAGAAAAATCATTTTCTAAGATGATTTTTTTCTCTGCCTTTAAAGATCAAGGAGGTGCCCAAGAACACAAATAATTGTATAAGAGTCCTTTTTCCTACTTTTAAATATCAGGTAGGTACTCAAGGACAGAAATAATTCTGTAGGATGACTTCTTTTTTTTTCTCTCTACCTTTAAGCATCAGGAACAGAAAGAAGGTGGCCAAGAATGATTTCTGTTTGCTTCCCTCCCGCTAGGAGTTCAACTTCCTCCTACAAGATGTTGTTTTTACGGCCCGAAAGCGTGCAATAAAAAAAAATTAACATTTAGTTCTAACAAGGAGCTGCTTTTATTTCACTTAACATCTGCAGCAGATGTGAGAGATGTAATTATTTCTGTCCAAGCCTTCATAACTTTCCCGATCCTTTTGTTTGGCAACATCTTTCTTCTATTGGGCACTGGAGACAATTGATAAGCATTATTCAGTGGCATATGGTCTGAGTCTGACGTGCTTTGAAAAGAGTACAGAGTCCTAATAATGAGGATTCTGTGAAAATGGGAAAACCAGCCCAACAGATATGCTTTGAGAAAGTATGGGGGCTCCAGCATCTTGAAACAATATATCACACTCAAAGGGACAGAATTGGGCTGCGCAATCTGTTAGCTCATTCTTGTCCAATCTGGTCTCCTCCTTTCTTTTGGAGCCAGCATTGTCATCAACTTGCTGAATTATACTCTGGCTGGAATGTATTTCAGGCACAGGGTAATGTATCTACTTAAATGGAATCCTATCTTTCTACAAAAGCTTTTTAACTATAATAAATTTAAAATATAACAAAACAAAACAACAACCTCCCACCCCCCCCAAAAAAAAAACCAACCCAACTTCTATTAGCCTAAAGTAAATGGTTCAACAGTTTACATGTGTGCAGGCACAAAGGAAAGGACTGCCTGCTACTTGGAGGAAGATCTGCCCTGCTCACAGATTAGGATAGAAAAGGCAGAAATGAACTTTCTTTTGTGTTTTGGTTTGGCTTTAAATAGAATCATATGAAATATACATTTTTTATTATTATTGTTGTTGTTATTTCATTCTAACTTATTGGTAATGTTAAATATAAATGTGAGAAATAGAATTATATAATCATATTTTCTATAATAAATATTTATCAGTGCTACTGGAGTCCCAAATCCCTTTCCAAAGTTGTTTTGGGGTATTTTTGTTTGGGTGGTTTGGGTTTGGTTGGTTTTTTTTTTGTTTGGGGCTTTTTTGTTTGAGTTTTGTGTCTTTGGGTTTTGTTTCTTTGAGGTATTTTTGTTTGGGGCTTTTTTCTTTGGGTTTTGTTTGGTTTAGATATTTTTGTTTGGGGCTTTTCTGTTTGGGTTTTTTTTTGGGGGGGGTTGTTTGTTTGAGGTATTTTTGTTTGGGGCTTTTTTGTTTGAATTTTGTTTCTTTGAGGTATTTTTGTTTGGGGCTTTTTTGTTTGGGTTTTGTTTGAGATTTTTTTTGTTTGGGTTTTGTTTCTTTGAGGTATTTTTGTTTGGGGCTTTTTCATTTGGGTTTTGTTTCTTTGATTTTGTTTTGTTTTGTTTGGGGCTTTTTCATTTGGATTGATTGTTTTTTGTTTGTTTTAAATTAAGATTTATTCCTAATCAGCCTAACCTTAGGAAGAGTTTTTGTTTGTCCATCAAAAAAAAAAACCCAAACTGGGAGTGGATAGCAAAACCTTTTCTGCCTAAACCCAGTCCTGCCTGGCTGAGAGTCCAGGAAAAAATCCTTCCTTGCGTGAAGTTCCCTGGGTCAGTGCTGTGTGGGAGAGGAGTGTTGGTGTCTGTGGATTTCTTGATGTTATTTTTAGTGTGCCTTTTTTTTCTGTTCTTAAAAGCTTTTCTTTACCTCTTTATGGTCTTCAGATAAAATGGATTTTTTTTTTTTACCTTTCTATGACTTTGAAATAGATTTTTTTTTCTTTAAATTTTTATGATCTTAAGATTTTTACCTTTATGATCTTAAGACAGACTTGATACCATTCTTTCTGTCCTGAAGGTGGAATATATTTTTTCTTTACCCTCTTATGATCTCAAAATGTTTTTTCTTTACCTTCTTATGATCTCAAAATGTTTTTTTCTTTACCTTCTTATGATCTCAAAATGTTTTTTTCTTTACCTTCTTATGATCTCAAAATGTTTTTTCTTTACCCTCTTATGATCTTAAAATGTATTTTCTTTCCTCTCTTAGGATCCTAAGATAGAATAAATTCTCTTTATCCTTTTATGAACTTAAGATAAAAGAGTTTTTTTTTCTTTCTGTTCATAACATAAAATGTTTTCTTTGCCCTCTTATGATCTTAAAATACCTTTTCTTTACCCTCCTATGATTTTAACATATCCTTTCTTTACCCCCTGTGATTTTATCATATCTTTACCCTCCTATGATTTTATCATCTTTTCTTTACCCCCTGTGATTTTATCATATCCTTTTCTTTACCCTCCTGTGATTTTATCATATCCTTTTCTTTACCCTCCTATGATTTTAACATCTTTTCTTTACCCTCTTGTGATTTTATCATATCTTTTCTTTACCTTCCTATGATTTTAACATCTTTTCCTTACCCTCTTGTGATTTTATCATATCTTTTCTTTACCTTCCTATGATTTTAACATCTTTTCCTTACCCTCTTGTGATTTTATCATATCTTTTCTTTACCTTCCTATGATTTTAACATATCTTTTCTTTACCCTCTTAGGACTTAACATTCCAGCTTTTTTATAAAGATAAAGAGTAATGAAGTTCTACCAAGGCAGAAACATTGCATTTGTGCTCTCCTCATGATGCTGTGCCTGTTTCTGGTTAATAGACCTATTAATTGTGCCATTACTCCTTCCCAGAAAGTCCTCCTCATCTTCTTCCACCGCCCTGACATGACACAGTTGGGTTTGTTGGGTTGGATTTTTTTATTTGGTAATAAATTGTCATGAGAATTTTAAGCCTTGGATTGTGCCTATGGGTAAAATAATTGTGTTTATTACCTTGATCTCTGTGAAAGCAAGGGGGCAGCTAAAAATGCCGAGGGTTCCCTGCTGCTAGAATGACAGGCTGGGAGCACACTGCCAGCTCTCCTGCTAAGGCTTCTTTGGTTTGCCTGTGGTAAATTACACTGCCTCGCAGGTACGACTCGCAGCGCCACAGGCCACTGCTGTAATGCAAGTCAGAGGGGGGAAGGAGTAAAAAATAACCACCACTGATTGTAAAAGCAAGAAGAACATCTTGGAATAGATTCCCAGCGGTGCCAATTCAGGAGGGTTTGGTTTGGTTGTTTTTTTTTCACGCTGGCAACTGGAGGGTAAAAATCTGAGCTTAGCTTCGGCACTGACATTAAACAGCGGCGTAAAAGTGTGTGCTGAAGGAGCAGCCTGCTTGCTAGAGCCTAATCCAGAGCAGCTAATCTGATCCCTCTACTCTTCCAGAAGAAAAAGGAGTTGGGGTTCAATATCTTCCCCACAGCAAAGTCTGCTCATCTCAATAGTGGAATAAATGCCGCTGCAAGTGGCTTGCTCCTTTGCATCAAAGCTGTCCCTATCAGCAGGTTGGTGGGGAGGAGAAAAATTAATTCAGTAGTAAATATCTTTTGTCAACTTTTGGGTGCAAAATTGAGTGAAAAGGTAAATACAGTCTGTTCTTTTCTTTCCTTTCTTTCTTTCTTTCTTTCTTTCTTTCTTTCTTTCTTTCTTTCTTTCTTTCTTTCTTTCTTTCTTTCTTTCTTTCTTTCTTTCTTTCTTTCTTTCTTTCTGTCTTTCTTTCTTTCTGTCTTTCTTTCTTTCTGTCTTTCTTTCTTCTGATACTTTACCACTGCACTTTCCTATTCCCCCACCTTAACTCCCTTCCAAAGATACAAATTTAACTCTTACTTCTCACAGTGTCTCTCTAAGCACTTTTTCTCCATTTTTCTGGTATTTTAGCACTGCCTCTTCCAATCTTCCCACCTTAACTCGTTTTCAGATGTACAGTTCTAACTCTCATTTCTCAGTGTCTCTCTAAGCACTTTTCATTTCATTTTTCTGGTGTTTTACCCGTGCCATTTCCTCTTTTTCCATCCTAACTCCCTGTCAAGCATACAAAGGTAACTCTTATTCCTCCAGGTGCCTCTCTAAGCACTGCACAGTGCTAGTCCCACTTCCTAAATCCATGGGACAAAAAACATTAACAGGTTCAGCAGCATAGTTGGTGCTGTGTGCCCATGGCCAGCACTGCACAGGAAAGGGTGCAGAGGCTCTGATCTTTTTGCAGACTGGGGTTGGCTTTTTTTGCCTTAGAAGAAAAAACAAGTGAAGATGGGTGATAATTCACAGTGTCTGCACTGCAGGCACATGTCTGCATGGGGGCTAGAGAAATCAAAGGTTTGCTGATTGCATCTAGATAGATAAACTTTATCCTCAAGCATATCCTCCTTTCATTCAGTTCTTTACTCCCTTCTGCTTAGCTGCCCCTCTTGTTTCCCTTTCCTAAAGAGGCTTCTCCCCTCTTCGGTTCATTGCTTTGTTTCTTTCTGCTTCCCTTCCTTTCAGTGTTATGTAGTCCCTCTTGCTCTCTCCTTCCGTGCGCATCCTTTCCCAGGTTGCACAACAAACCTTCCTTGTCCTCTTCTAGAGGACACTCAGGAACATCCAGGGGACTGTGTTGTGAGGGGAAATGAAGTTTAGGAGCTTCGCTGGCAGATCAGATTGGACTTGGACAGTGTAGGTTTTTAACTTGATCTCTCCTACTTCCCTCAGCCCTGGTTCCCTTAGTACTGCTTCAGGAACTGACTTTTTCTGCTGCTTTGTCCTTTGCTTTTGCAGAATTTCTGTTCTTTCTTTGGTTGGGTTTGCTTAAATCCTGTGGACTGTTATATTCTTTTTTTTTTCCCTGTTAAGGATTTTCTTATGTATGTAACAGCAATGTTTTATGTGACTTGGGTCTAGGTATGTGAATAATTTCATTAGCATTAAGGTCTGAGAGCTACAAAACCCAGGAAACATTTGGAGAGTAGGATTCTGAACACTGGGAGTGCAACACGTCAGAGTGGTGATATATCTGCAGTCATGGAGCTTTCATACCTCAGTCCTTTGAGACACTCAGTCCAAGAAGAGGCTGAATACTCAGTCCCCATTCTTCAGTTACCATGAGTGATTTGTTCTCTGCTGGCACTGTTCTTCAAGCTTGGCTGTAGCTCCTGGGTGAACAGTGAACAATGCTGCCCATATGTATGCAATATCATCGTGCCACTCCTGGTGGCACCAGGAAACCACTAATAAGAGATGAGGGTTGGAAGTTCCTGGCTATAATTATATTAAAATCATATAAAATAAGAAATGGCTTTAGAAATCAAGCAACAGAACGAGGTAAAATGGCCAAAGAAGGCAGAAGTTACAAGGCTCTTGGTCGTTATTAGTGAGGGGATTTTCAGAGAGGTTGTCTGCAGAAATAAATGAGCTTATTATGGGATCTGCCACTTGAAAACACATAGACAAGGGGCAGAGATGCAATTAGAGTCATTGAAACGATTCCAAGTAGGCAGAGACTTGGGAAAAATAATAATAATAATAGTAATTAAAAAGCAGATTTTTGTCTGGAGTTTTAAATGAAGACACTCAGTGTAGGTTGGGGTTTGCTACAGGGTCTGAGTCTCCACATTGCAAACTTACACTCCGAAGTAAATTAAAACCCCTCAGATTAGTTTGCATTTAAGCATGAGAATGAGCAAATGTTCAGCTGGATTTGGCTGCAGAGGTCTCCAGCTGAAGCACCCTCCCTGCCTTTTCACAGGCATGAGCCTGTTTCTTTTCCATAGCTGTTATTCTGTTACTGGTTGCGAGGATTTGCTGTGTTTTTGTGCCACTTCTAACCCCTTTGATACTGGGGATTGCATTAAACAAACACTGAGCAGAATGCACAGCAGTTGCCAGACCTGTCAAGATATTTTCAGCTTTTTCATTTCCTTATCTTACACTCCTTGGTGTGTCAATAAACTCCTGTGCATTTTGTGTTCCTCTGCCATTAATCTACTATTTGATTTTTTTTGTTGTTGTTGGTTGGGTTGGGTTTTTTTTAGACTAAAACCAAACTGTTCAGAGCCTGAAAACTGTGGTTTGGTGTTTGTATAAATAGTGTTGAGCAAATTATCTCTGCTCTAAGAAAGAAAAAGGAAGGGGAAAAAACTGAGAAACAGTCCCGTAGCTAAAAAAATAAAAAGCTAAAAATGACCTTTTAGCTAAAAAGGGGAAAAGCTAAAAACAGCTCTGGAGCTGAAATGGTAAAAAGCTAAAAACAGCTCTTGAGCTAAGAAGGTAAAAAGCTAAAAACAACTCTTGAGCTGAAAAGGTAAAAAGCTAAAAACAGCTCTTGAGCTAAGAAGGTAAAAAGCTAAAAACAACTCTTGAGCTGAAAAGGTAAAAAGCTAAAAACAGCTCTTGAGCTAAGAAGGTAAAAAGGTAAAAAACAACTCTTGAGCTGAAAAGGTAAAAAGCTAAAAACAGCTCTTTAGCTAAAAAGGTGAAAAGCTAAAAACAACTCTTGAGCTAAGAAGGTAAAAAGCTAAAACCAGCTCTGTAGTTAAAATGTGAAAAGCTAAACCCAGCTCTTTAGCTAAAAAGCTAAACCCAACCCTTAAAGCTCAGGGTTCCTGAAGAGCCTGGTTTAAAACGTGCAACTCTCCTTCCTCTTCCAGATGAATGACATTATAGTGACTGTCAGAGACTCCAACCTGAAGCTGACCCTGGCTTTTGGAATAGGCATGCACCACGCAGGCCTGCATGAGAGGGACAGGAAAACCGTGGAAGAGCTCTTTGTGAACTGCAAGATCCAGGTACCTTTACTCCTTGGATCCTGCAGTAAGGAGTTGCACATGGAAATCTGAAAAGTTGTTGTTGCATCTCCCTCCTCGTTAATCTTTCTTTCTCTTTTAGGTTCTGATTGCCACAAGCACATTAGCCTGGGGTGTAAATTTTCCAGCTCATTTGGTAATTGTTAAGGGGACGGAATACTACGACGGCAAAACACGGCGCTACGTGGATTATCCCATCACAGGTACTCACAGGCACGCTGCAAGTGCTGCTCCGCTCAAATCTCTGCCGAGCCTATGCAAATGGTCTCAGTTCTTTAGGAACTGATCACTAAAAATACCGAATGGGAGGAGAGGCTTAGGAGTGCTGAGGGAAAAGGATTTCCTCATTCAGTGCAAGCTGGAGGAGAGCTCCGAAGGTTTTAGGTAATAGCAAAAATGTTTCTGTTCTGCAAAGCTTTTTTCCTGCTCCGTTCCCTTTGTGGCTATCATCCAGAAGGGACAATATGAAGTTATATTTAGCTGCCTACTTATATTGTAGAAAAGGAAGGGTTTGTGCATGCCAATCTTTCCCTCTTTCTTTGCTTGGTAGTTTGGTTTTGGAGCCTTTCTAAAAGAGAAACCTGTTTTTAACAGTAAACTCAGCCATGGTGTGAACTGCCACAGCTGAATCATGCATAAATAACTGTAACCAAAACACCTTAACTGCTCTGCTGTCTTCAGGGGCCTAAGTGACACTTCAAGCAAGTGACACTTGAGGAATCAGCAGCTAAATCCAATATTTGGATTTCTGGTTTGATGCAGATTTTGATCGCTTCTCCAGCTCCAGGAAACTCCACTTTTCATAAACTGCTCTGCACTATTTTCACCAAGCTTAAGAAAGTGAAGGCTGGAAGAGCTTCTCTCAGAGTTCAGACAGGGGGAATATTTCTGGATGGCACTGAGCTTGAAGAATGAGGGCAAGTTAAATTTATTCCGGGTTTCCTGTTCTGTTTTCCCTTTCTATTTGCCAGAGGAAGTTTATTATAAGTGCTCCTATACCGTGCTAGAGATGGGTACACCTGGGGAGGATCTAGGTGCTGCTGGTGATCTAAACCAAGAGCTTAGCTCTTTTACACCACTCACTGTTTGTCCAGCAAGAGAAACCTACTGATTAGAAAAAGCTAAACCCGAAAATGCCACAGGGGTTACTCCTCCAAATAACCTATTGCAGAGCTTCATTTCGTGGTTACTGCTCTGCAGGGCACTTGAGATCAGTTCCCAGCCCAAAGATTCTGGAGTGACCTGGGAAGCTTAGCCACAGAGGCTTGCATTTGCTGGCAGCCTTAGGCTGGTGCAAGCTTAGTACAGAGAGTCAGCAGAGAAGGAGCAGCTGACTTCATCACTGCCTGGGGCAAGGTGATGAGGAAAGAAATCAGCTCCAGTGCTAAACCTGTGGGACTGTCAGAGATCAGTGACAGAGTCAGTTATGTCTCCCAGAGGAATCAGAAACTCAGAGCCATTGAAGAGTGTCCTGCTCTGGGGCAGACTTTCTGTCTTGGTTTAGAAGTCTGTTGCAGAAGCACTCCCAGAGGCTTGAGGGAATGCTTTTGCTTTCACTCTGTGAATTCAGGTGACTTGAGCACTGGGAAGGTTGTTCAAGTTCAACTCTTAAGTTTTCCATCAGCCTCTGGAGGGGGAGGGGCAGCTGGAACACCACCATCTGTGATGGGAGCCTTTAGGTTTGTTGTCTGTGCTGCAACAGAAGATGCAGCTTCCTGGCTTTGTGGAGGAACATGTGGTGTGGGGGGCTTAGAGCATTTTTATTTTTAACCTTCTAGAGAATATTTCTGCATCTGGAAGTTCTCTGGATAGGTAGCACAGTTCTGCAGCAGCAATAAAATGAAAATGTAATGAATTTCTTTCTGAAAGGGTTCCAAAATCTCCCAATGTTTGATGTCTTCAGCGCTGCCCTCAAGTTATTCTTGCTCTGGTCTGCCATGGGTTCTTCCTGCTGCAGTCACCTTTCTGTGTCAGGAATGCATTTGGCTCCAAGGAAGCAGCTGAGGGCAGAATGAATCATTCTGAAGTGTTTGGTAATTTCAAAATGAGTCAAAACTCTTCTTGGAGTGAAGCAGGAGGGTTTGAGGAGAGGCTTTTCCCGGTGACCAGACATTCCGTCAGCCAGCTGGAGCTCACTGAACATTTCAGGAGTTTAGTCCAGTGATTAAAAGCAGCCAAGCAACATAAAGTCAGCAAAGAAAATACTGGGTTTGGGTAATGACAGAGAGGATGTTGGCAAAAATCATTTCCTGAGGCTTTTTGGTCAATCCATTTCCTCTACGGTATTGTGCACAATTGAATTCACCACATTACAACAGCAAGGAGTTGTTCTGTCCCCCTCCTGTGCACACACCTACTACAGACAGCATCTCCAGGCTGGCTTCAGTCCCCATTTGCATGTTTCTCCTGAGTTAACAAAAGGAACCAACTGCCAAAAGCCAGGGCTGCCTGTGTAGCTCCTGGGTTCGGGACTGAAAATGTCTAACCAAGAGCTGCTAATTGTCCCTGGGCTGTTTCTCCTGTTATGGGCTCTTGCCACATCCATTCCTTCCCTGAGGAAGCCTGGACCAAAAGCTTGTTGATTCTGAAGCCAAACAAACTGCTTTCCAAATGCCAAATAGAGTCACAGCATCATAGAATGGGTTGGGTCAGAAGGGACCTTTGAAACTCATCCAGTCCAGGCGCCTGCACGCAGCAGGGACATTCTCCACTAGAGCAGGTTGCTCAGAGCCTTGTTGAGCCTGATCATGAATATCTCCAGGGATGGGGCCTCAACTACCTCCCTGGCCAACCTGTTGCAGTGTTCCAGCAGTCTCCTGGTGCAGAACTTGTTCCTCACATCCAGTCTAAACCTCCTCTAATTTCAAACCATTGCCCTTGCCCTGTCACTGCAGTCCCTCTGTTCATAGCTGTATGGATTCATGGAATGGCTTGGTTTGGAAGGGACCTTAAAGATCATCTAGTTCCACCCTCCCTGCAAGCCACATGTAGTGCAGTTATGAGAGAGCTGATAGAGGTTACCCAAAACAGCAAAAGTCTTAAATAAAGATGTAAAACTTCCTTAAGAATTTCTTTCCCATTGCTCCTTCAGAGTTAAAGAGCATTTGAAGGCAAAAAAAAAAGACTCTTGATCTCTGTTGATCGAGACACAGAACTACTAATGCAGATCCACTTCTCAGGCTGTGAGAGGACACAAAGGAGCAGGTGCTGAGCCTGCTTGTCTTGGTGGCTGGGTAGAAAGCTAAGCATGTTTTGAATAAATTAACATGTTCAGTGTTTATAGAAATCATTAACTACTACTGCAAGTAAGGAAGTGCAGGAGAGGTAAGCTCTTGACTGTACCTGCTCTTGCATTTTGTGTTGTGATCCAGAAGAGGGACAGCCCAGGACACAAAACCATCTCTGCTCCAGTGCTAGGAGCTAACAGAACTTGTCCCTAAGTTTGAGTGGTAAAGATCAGAGCTGACAGGAATCAGGATTTGCCTTTTACCATGTTATCTCTAAAATAGTTTGGGATCTCTGAAATGTTCAAGGCCAATGAGCAGAAATGCTCATTGAAGGAACTTTTGCTGTTGTGAAGTCAAATGCTTGAAAACTGGGAAGTAATTACTGCCATTGTAGACTTCAGGAGTTCCCTTTCTCGTCAGCTTTAATTGCATGTGATCAGCCAAGGGATGGACGTGGAAAGGAAGGAGAGCAGAGGAAAGTTAGCTGAGGTGGGAGCTGAGATTCTGTTGTGGTGGGTGGGCTGCCAGTGTGCAGGAAGAGAGTCTCTGCTGGAAAGAAGTTCCTCATGAATGTATCTGAGATGTGTTAAAGCCAACAGGGCACAGGAGGGCAAAGAAATCCCCAAATCCTGAAGTGCTCTTCCTGCAGACCTAAATGCATCAGTTTGTACATCAAGTAAAGAATTGCCTGTGTGTTGTGGTCTCTTGGGCAGATGTCCTGCAGATGATGGGCCGTGCTGGCAGGCCACAGTTTGATGACCAAGGCAAAGCTGTCATCCTAGTTCATGATATTAAGAAAGACTTCTACAAAAAATTCCTCTATGAACCTTTCCCAGTGGAATCAAGGTAAAGTCGTAAGAGCAGTGTGATTAAAATCCTAGGATCATGGAATGTTTAAGTTGGAAGGGACCTTCAAGAACATCTAGTTCCAGCCAACTGCCATGGGCAGGGGCACCTCCCACCAGCCCAGGTTGCTCAAGGCCTCATCCAGCCTGGTCTTGAACACTTCCAGAGAGAGAGCATCCACAGCCTCCCTGGGCAGCCTGTGCCAGTGCCTCCCCACCCTCACTGGAAAGAATTTCTTCCTAATCCTCAGTCTTAATTTGCCATCCTCAAGCTTCAATCCATTCCCCTTCATCCTATCCCAACAAGCCATTGTGTAATGTCTCTCCCCAAGCATTGCTGCTATATCCAGATGCTGATGCTGCATCCAGACTGTGTGGCAATAGGACAGACTGGGAAACCTCTCTCTCTATTTCTAATAGAGGAATCCTATCTTCAGCATAACAGCAGTCACCACCCTTGCTCCTGCTTGGCATGCTGGAACTGTTCTGTGTCTCTAGAGGCCCCTTCCAAGCAGTTGGATGATTCTGTGTTTCTGATAGCCCATTTTCTGTCTATTTATTTTGTCCTTTGATGTGTTCCATTCTTTCTATAAACAAAGGCTCTTTGGTAAGTTTTCAGATGCAGATGCACTTATTTGTAGCAATCCCATCAAATTTTGTGTAGGTTGTGAACCAATTAACTCTGAGTTGTCTTTTGTCTTGGTCTCTTTTATGATCAAGTATTTAAAATGAGAGGATCCAGAGCTTCAAAGAGAAACTGTTGGGGGGGGTGGTAGTTTTAGAAGTGCTTTCCCATCTGTCCTACCGAAGAGCAGGTTTTTCAGCTTTGTGGAAGACTTCCAACTTGTGCAATTAAACTTCATCTTTGATTAAAGGCTGTTTTTGTCTGTGTATGAGTTGTAAGAGCTGAGTATACAGTACCTGCAGCATGGGTCTGAGGTATGGCGCATCAGAAGCAAGAGAGCAGGCACTTCATGCTGAAGGAGCTGTTGAATCACCTGTCCAGTTTCTGGTGGACAGTCTGGGTGCAACACCTGCAGTTCTTGCCTTCAGAACCCTGCAGTCATTGGTGCAGAGCAGTAGAAGAGCTTCCCAGGCAGCAGTACTCTTTACTTTTAGCAGTGGGGAAGGAACAGTAGGAAAAGAAAAAGGATGATAATAGAAAGAACAATTAGGCTGATCCTTAAGGATATTTGCCATTCCCTGATTGAACTCTAGCCAGGCATGATCTCATTAGATATCCTAATGGAAGTCTTTGTTCCATTTAATGACCCTATGGATTATTTTACTTGGGAGGAATCATTTTAAGCTGCTGTGTCTGAGCTGAGATCTTTCTGGGTATTTGGTGGTTTTACATTGGATAGAGGTGAGGCAAAATCTGGAGGGGGGGAGCAGTTTTGATGTTATTTTAATGGCCCTGAAGTATTTGTCAAGTATGAGCTAAGCTGTTGCCACTGTTTGATTTCCTGTTTGTCTCTGTTGTGCTCCAGCAGCAGGATCATATGGTCAACATACAGCAGCCAGAGGTTAGCGCTGAGCAGCTCCCTCTGAACGCATTCCATGGATGACTTCAGCTTCTGCATTCTTGCTCCAATCAAAAAATCATTTGAGCTTCATTCCACTAGCGTGTAAAGAAGGAGACTGACCTCACAATTACATTCCCCCTTCTTCCCCTCTCCCCTTTTAACAAAAGATGACTATTTTCAGATTAAAAGTCGTAAACCTTTTAGTGCTCAACTCTCCAAAATATATTACCTGCCTTTGTGACTGTAAAGTCAGCTTAAATCCTTTTGTTTCCTGTTCTCCAGCTTGCTGGAAGTGCTGGCTGACCACCTGAATGCTGAAATAGCTGCTGGGACTATCACTTCTAAGCAGGATGCAATGGATTATATCACCTGGACCTATTTCTTCCGACGACTTGTAATGAACCCGACGTGAGTATAAAACACAAAGGCAGTTTAATCTCAAGGGGACTGGAGAGCAGAGCTGCTCCAAAGGTGATCCCACTGCTGTTGGAGCCTGGGATATTTAGCAGGCTCCAACACAGGAGCATTGCTGGCCCACACATGGAACAGCACTTTCTTCAGTAGGGGTTTTTTGCTCTAAATAGAAATTCCTTTCTTGGCAGATAACTTTACAATTTAGTTACAACCATAAACCGACCTTAAGAGAGGGCTACAGCAGCATCCCTGAGACACAGCTCCAGATTATCACATTCCTTTAGGTATTGGAGTTCTAAGATGTTCCTTTTTGCTTTTCTCTTTTAGCTACCACATTGATATGTTCTGCTCAGTGTTCTATAGAAAAATCTATGAAAGTTTGGCTTTTTCCAATAAAGGAGAGAATAGCTCTCAGCTGTTCCTCTGTGATGAAGTTTACTTTCATTAGGCTGTCCTGGTGGAACCATGTGTGCCATATTTGCAGTGATTGTTATCATCCTGCCTAGCTCCAGCTGGGATGCAGATCATCCTGAGCAGTTCCAGCACTGCAGCCTGCCTTTGCCCCAGCATTATTTTGGGTAAATCATGGAATCATTAAGGTTGGAAAAGACCTTTAAGGTCATCGAGTCCCACTGTAAACCAGCTGCCATGGCTGCTAAACTGTATAGCTTCTTGAACACCTCCAGGGATGAGGATTCCACCACCTCCCTGGGCAGCCTCTTCCAATCCCTGACTACTCTTGCAACAAAGACATTTTTCCTCCTCTCCAACCTAACCCTCCCCTGGCACAAGTTCAGGCCATTGCCTCTCGTCCTATCACCCCACAGAGAAGAGACCAACCCCAAACTTGCTCCAGCCTCCTTTCAGGTAGCTGTAAGGTGCCTTAACAACAGCAGTGAGTTGGTCACTGGTCCATGGCTCTCTGGCCACAAAGGTCCATGAGTCGTGCCATAAACTCAGTACCATTTCCACAGCACCATTAGCAGATGGCAGCTGCTGAGGGCTGCAAGCTGAGGACAGTAACCACAGTTGGTGGCTGCAGTGCAGCCAATGACATAAATCACTACCTCTGCTTCCCCCATGCTTGTTCAGAAGCTAATTCTGCTTTCAGGACTGTAAAGCCTCAGAGAGCACATTTCCTGCCAGCAGGTGGATGCTGTCAGTTCATCCCTTTCTGCTTATTGTTTCTGGCTAGCAAGTTTGGGTGGGGGTTTTCTTTCCCTTTTAGTATTCTTGGCTGACCTTGCCCCCATTTTCCTTACCTGTGTCACTGTCACCACCGTATAACCTGAGCATAAAACCCAGGGTGCTGTTACAAATGACTCCAGAGCACTGACAGTTACAGCAGGGCCATTTCAAGGCTGGTGAAAGATTTCCCAGCGAGATCTGAGGCCAGGTTAGCATAAGCTAAACAGGAAATGATTGCCACCACTCACGTTAAACGCTAAGGGTTTGCTGTAACTCCATCTACATTTGGTGTCCCCGCACGGCTCTGCGTCTGCCTCAGCTGATGAAATTCCACACTTCCTCAGATTAGAGGCAGCAGTTGCTTAGATGAGGGAAACAAGTTCACGTTTCACAATTTGTTGTTCTTGCTAAGCCCTGCAAGGTTTGGGGGCTTTGAAATAAATCCATTATTGAGAGGACACTAAAAGTTCCTCCAGGGCTCAGGTCAGGCTTTTTCTGGATGATTTAAATTTTACATACTTTGTAAATTTTTATGACACCTAAAGGTTTGTTGCTGCCTTTTCCCAGTGGACTACTAATGGAAGTTAGCCTGTCTAGCCCATGTGCTAGATGCTGTTAGGATAAAACTGCCTTTGACTTTCACACCTCTCAGGGGACGAGTAATTGTTGTGTTCAAACAGGCTGTAATTGTGATCCCGCTGGCTTGCTCGGTACGCTTCTGGCTATTAGAATCATTAAACAACTCAGCACCTGTTAACAGCATTGTAAATATTCAACCCTGCTTGTGTGCAGGTTGAGTCCAATATAGGAGAAGGCTTACAGAGCCCAGCCTCATAAATTAGAGCTTCTGACAAGTCAATTATTGTGAAACTGGGCTTCACTGTGAAATAAATGAAATGGTGTGCTGATAAAAGGGGAGGCTGTCTGTTTATGGCAGAGGGGAAATAATGACTGGATGATTCAATGCAGCGAGCATGAAACTGCATTGTTTTTATTCCTTATCTGTAATTAAATAGTTAGGTAATGTGTGAGTTCCTCTGTGAAGCTCTGCCACGCCGTTTTTGTCCTCAGAGCATGCCACCATGCAGAATTCACCTCCCATTTATGCCCCTGCATTCAAAACCCTGCCTAATGTCCTGGTAGCTTTCTTCTCACTAATGATTTTATCAGAGGCTTTCTAGATGAATGGCTTTGCAGCTTTGTTGGGGTGGGGGGGGAGAGAGAAAAAATATACTGAGTGACCGAGAGGCTCCTGTGGGTGTGCTCAAAATGATATTTCTGCCATCACAGATAGCAGTTAAAACACACTGCTGCCACTTCACTCCAGATTGCAAACCGTTGTGAAGGGCTTCTTGATTTCTTCCTGTTGTTTTATTTGCAGCTTGATATTTACACCCCTGGCCAAAAAAAACCCCAAAGGAATTAGCAAGTTTGAAATTCCCATCACTAAATGTCTGTCAGTGTGGGCGAGCACACTGTGCTGTGAAGTCCCCTGGTGAAGCCATGGAGGAATGGGTTTAGTGATCCATTGCTAGGAGAGAATTAGTGAGGGGTGGCTTTGGCACTTGATGTCACTCTTACAAAGTTTTCTGGGGTGAGAGAATAATGTAGCATAAATGATGATTAAATTACCTGAGGCCGATGCTGCCATCAGTTACATTTCATCTCTTATCAATTATAGTTGATATTTTCATTCTACTTTATCAATTAGAGTTGGTATTTTTGATCTATTTTATCAGTTCTGTTTTCCAGTCATCAATCCTGTTTTCAATCTTCTATTTTCAATCTTCAGCTCTATTTTCAATCATCATTCTTTTTTCAATCTTCAATCCTATCTTCAGTCTTCAATCCTGTCTTCAGTCTTCAGTCATATCTTCAATCTTCAATCCTATTTTCAATCTTCTATTTTCAGTCTTCAGTTCTATTTTAAATCATTCATATTTTCAATCTTCAATCCTATTTTCAATCTTCAATTCTATTTTCAATCATCATTCATATTTGCAATATTCTATTTTCAATCAATTGTATTTTCAATCTTCAATTCTAGTTTCATTCGTATTTCAGTCTTCAATCTTATTTTCAGTCATCAATTTTCAGTCTTCAATTCTGTTTTCAATCATCATTCATATTTTCGATCTTCAATCTTATTTTCAATCATTCATAGTTTCAATCTTCAGTTCTGTTTTCAATCATCATTTTCAATCTTCTATTTTCCATCTTCAGTTCTATTTTCATTCATATTTCAATCTCCAATCCTATTTTCAATCTTCTGTTTTCAGTCTTCAATTCTGTTTTTAATCATCATTCCTATTTCCAATCTTCAATCCTATTTTCAATCATCAGTTCTATTTTCAATCATTCATATTTCCAATCTTCATTGATATTTTCCATCTCCAATTCTATTTTCAATCATCGATTCTGTTTTCAATCTTCAATCCTATTTTCAATCATCACTCATATTTTCAATCATCAGTTATGCTTTCAGATTTCCTTCTCTCAGCAGGAGGAGCAGAGCATGCCTGGTAACACATGACTAAGGAGCTGATTTTTCCACTGTTGCCACCCAGTGTTTGGTACTGAAGTGATAACAATCAGCAAATGAAACATTTTTAAAGGCATTGAAATTGCCATCATTTTCCAAAGGCCGTTCTAATGCCTTTCATGCCTGCAGCTTCAGTGTGAAATGCTACAACTTACATCAGATCTGTTTGAGTGACTCTTCGGTGGCAGCCTCCGAAGAGAATTTCAGTGTTGCCCATACCTCTCCCTTTGCTTTAGCTGGCTTCATCGCCAGTGTTGTGGTACTGCAGGCGGCAGTGCTGAAAGGCTGGGGTGAGACTCTGAAAGCCATGACAACAAAGTGCCTCAATTATCAGCATTTCAGTAGAGTTCCATTCAACGCAGGGACAAATCCTATTGACTCATTAAGTGCTTTTGATGAATAAACCAGAAAAGTCTTCTCACCTCCTTCCCACAACTTGGTGCCGTTAATTTGCTGAGTTGTTTTCAGAAGGTAAGCAAATGTTAGCAGGTAACTGCTGCTGAAGCCGGAGGAGTTTGCTGGGGAGATGGCAGGCAGCTGAAAAGGTGCGGGTGGAAATACTGAGCTGAGAACACTTGAAAGGGAGCTGATGAAATTTAAGTTGCATTGGAAAGGATGTTAGAGTGCTCCTGCTGCAAACAGGATTTCTGTCCTGAAGTCTGATGATACAAAACATTTCAGCCAATGCAATGGGCTTTTGACAATAGCTGTGCTTGAAACATTTGAGATCAGCATCAACCATATCAAATATCATCAACCATGTCAAATATCACAGAGCTGAATGCTCCACTGCCGTTGTGTCTGCTGGAGCTGGTTCCCATCAGCAGAAAAGATCTTCTTAAATCTGTTTCTCAGGATAGCAGAGTTTTAGGTCAAGAGGGGATTCTGCCTCTTTACCCTGCTCTGCTGAGACTGCACCTCCCTTACTGCATCCAGTCCCCAGCATAAGGACACAGAGCTGCTGGAGTGAGGAGGAGGCCACAAAGGTGATCCAAGGGCTGGAGCAGCTCTGCTGTGAGGACAGGCTGAGGGAGCTGGGAGTGTGCAGCCTGGAGAGGAGAAAACTCCAGGGGAACCTCAGAGCTGCCTGCTAGTACCTAAAGGGATCCTACAGGCAGGCTACAGAGGGACTTTTCATGAGGATGTCTGGAGACAAGGCAAGGGGGAATGGTTTGAAGCTGAGACAGAGCAGGGTTAGACTGGAGCCGAGGAAGAAGTTCTTCAGTCTGAGGGTGGTGAGACTCTGGAACAGGCTGCCCAGAGTAGTTATGGATGCTTCTACCCTGAGGGTGTTCAAGACCAGATTAGATGAGGCTTTGAGCAACTGAGTCTTGTTGAGAGGTGTCCCTGCCCATGGCAAGGAGGTTGGAGCAGATGAGCTCTGAGGTCCCTTCCGGCCTGAGCCATTCTGTCATTTACCCTATGAGAAGAGAACATTCAAGCATCAGACTTAACCTTGTAATTTGGGATTAATAAGAAAGGGGAAAAGCTGGGAGCTGCTGTCCTGCTCTTCAGCATGCAGGCTTTTTGCAGTTGTGCTGCTGCCACTCAGAAAGATAAACGTTCAAAACTCTCTGTAAGGAAAGAACAACACAAATCAGATCCTGTTAATAAAACAGTAATGGAGGATGCTTGTAGCATACAAAATGCAACTCAGTCTCTTGAAATTTGCTGACAGACACATGACAGTAAATCAAATAGAGCTTAAAGCAGAGCAGGGGATTCATCTGCCCAAATATAGCATCCGCAGCCAAACTGACTGTCAAAAGGCCTTTTTGATTCAGCCAGTGATTACATTTCCCCTCACCCCAAAGCAGATCTGCAAAATCCTTCAGGTGAATAGCACTCTGCAAGCACACCTTTGGCAGTGAAGGGAGTTCAAAAGACTAACTCAGGTGTAGCTGTAACTATGAGAATTAATCTCAGCACAGGCTTGCAGCCTGGCGTTCACCTGCACAACACAGCCCTGAAAGAACCTGCTCTCCATTACAGCAGCTGCTATTGTTTCCAGGGGGATGCTGAGCTGGAACAGTAGGAAACGTTGGTAAAGCAGCTAGCAGGAACAAAGGAGCATCTTCCACCAGCACAGCAACCTCAGGAGTTTATTTCTTCAGCAATATCTTGCAGACTTAAATGAGCAGGGACAAGGTTTTTTTGCTGTGCTTTTGGAGCTGCCAATAAATCCTTAACCGTTTCGGTTAATCCTGTTTTGTTCCATTGCTCTGCTTCCGTGGAGAACTGTTGAAGTCTCTGAGCACCCTCAGCTTTTTCTTTCACTGCTCATTTTCCCTCTTAACAAAACCCAGCCAGTCCAGTTCTGCTTCTAGCAACCTTTCTATTAATAGATAATTTGCCATCTTGCCATGTGTACAGGCTTGCACTGTGTTGGCTGTTCCCACAAATCATTAATTTCTTGTTAAGCTATATAAGGGAATAGTTGTGTTTAATTGTTGAATGAGGCTGTTTGCTGTTCCAAGTATGTGTGTGCACTACAGCAGCCTTTTCCTACAAGATGTTATTGTATAACATCTTCAGAGTGTCAAAAGTAATGCATCTGTTTTCAATTTATCTAGTTACTATAACTTGGATGATGTGAGCCATGACACTATGAACAAGTACCTCTCGAGCCTCGTGGAGAAATCCCTCTATGATTTGGAATGCTCCTACTGTATTGAAATTGGGGAGGTAAGACTAATCTGTGCCTTACTAGATCTAGGAAGGTACAAGCTCCTAAAAGTTGGGAGCAGCAAGGCTCATGCCCCAGATCTGAGACGTTACAGGAGCTATTTGTAGGACCTGTGCTGAAACCTGGGCTGAATTGGGGTTGCAGCTAAATGATGCTGCTAAATAGTTTTTGCTGCTGTCTTATGAAGTAGTCTTAAAGTACATTACAGTTTTGTCAGATGATTTCCAGCAAACCTTGCAGGAGCTGTGCACATTTGATCGATTTCCTTCCTCTTCCGCCAGGACAATCGCAGCATTGAGCCCCTGACCTATGGCCGCATTGCTTCCTATTACTACCTGAAGCATCCAAGTATTGGGATGTTCAAGGAGCAGTTGAAACCTGAAAGCAGCATTGAAGAATTGCTCTTAATTCTGACAGTAAGTGCTGGTATTTTCTTAGCTTCAACATTGAACCATAGAACTGTTTCAGCTGGAAAAGCCCCCTAAGATCTTTGAGCCCAAATGTCAACTCACTGCCACCACAGCCATCCCACACCTACAGTGCCACACCTACACGTTTCTGATCACCTCCATATTTAGCTTGTGACTAGTAAAGAGACAAGTCTATGAGAAACCACCCTAAAATGAAGAAAAGCTTCTCTTCCCTGGCCTGTAATTTCATTTTCTGTTGGGTTGAGTACTGTACCTGAATCATTTTTGATGTTTCAGGTATTTAATCCGATCGGTACAACAATTTGTCTCTCTTTTTGGCTCCCTTGATGATGCTCAGGGTCTGTATAAATCTGATACTCTTTTTTTTTTTCTAAGTCAGTTAGGTATAAAATAATAACTGCATATCAACATCCTGAATCTGTACCAGAGCCAACACTTTGCACTGAGACAATCTGGAAGGTGCAGGAGAAGTGAGGAGGCATGGGGGTAACCTAAAACACCTTCTGTTCCTTCTCCAAGCCACCTCACAGTTGCTGAGGTCCTCACCTGCAGTTACAGCATCTCAGAGAGTTGGTCTGGTGACTGTTGAGTAGAGTAGGGCAAGGCAAGGCAAAAGATTTTAGGGCAGCAGTCTGGGCTCACAGTGCACCAATGGAGCACCATTTTCATCATCAGGCTTTACTCTCTTCTCCTTTTTAAGTACTTAAGTAACTAGAGCTACAAAATCTTCTTCCAGATGGTCTAATTCCACTTGTACCCCTAGACTTGAAAGCAAGAAGGGCCTGAATATCATCCAGAAAAACTCATTTCTTCTTATTGTCATTTCTATTCTCTCATACACACTATACAAGTGGCCCAAATTCCTTCAAATTCTGCTTTTCAAGTGTTAATTCCAATATCTGGAGTCCCATCTTACAGTCTTTATTGTGTGGCTTTTAAACCCATTAGAGTTCTGACATGCTGCCAAAATTTCTCTGAGGAGAAAAATGAAAAAAAAAAAGATTCTCTTCAACAGTTTGCATCTAAATAAAACCTGATCAGCATTTTATGGCACTACCAAAGCCACTTTTCTAGCAGAGAGACTTCCTCTCTGATAAATTTAAAGGGCCTGCTGCAGACATTTCAGTGTGTTAGAGCTCAGAAATAAAGACCACAGTAATCTGGGATAATGGAAAGTGTTAGGTAACCTAAAGAGGGGAATTGCTGCCACTGACCCTGCAGGATCTGATGTTCTGTTGTCAGGAAATACTGCAAATGGTAATTAATGACAATTCCTACCTGTGCTGTGTGTGCAGTGGCTGACACTTAAAAAGGAAACCCCCAGCACTGACCAGAACTTTAATCACATTGTGGTGAGCAACGAAGGTGGGAGCTTTGCTCCAGCTGCTCTCTCTCTCTCTTTAGAGAAAGTTTTCTTCCCCTTGAAACCTCAGATTTGTTTTTTTCTTTCCAGAGCAATTTGGCCAGGACAAGTTTGAGAACAGCCTTAGCTCAGGGGAGATGTCTTGTAAGACTAAACTGGTGAGCAGCTTCTGCAAGATTCATAGGATCACAGAATGGGTTGGGCTGAAAGGGAACTTAAAGATCATCCAATTCTAACCCACCCTGCCCTGGGCAGGGACACATCCCACCAGCCTGTGATCTTCGATCACATTTGGTGCTTCTGTGCTCCACAGCCTCCCTGGGCAACCTGTGCCAGTGTCTCACCACCCTCAACCTGTGCCAGTGTCTCACCACCCTCACTGCAAAGAACTTCTTCCTAGCATCCAGTTTAAATCTCCCCTTTTCAAGTTCAAACCCACTACCCCTTGTCCTGTCATTACAAGGCCTTGTCTGTAGTCCTTCCCCAGCCTTCCTCTAGCCCCCTTCACATCCTGGGAGGCCACTCCAAGGTCTCCTCCAAGCCTTCTCTTCTCCAGGCTGCACAGCCCCAACTCTCTCAGCTTGTCCTCATAGCAGAGCTGCTGCAGCCCTCTGAGCATCTTGGTGGCCTCCTCTGGACCGTCTCAAACACTTCCATGTCCTTCTTGTGTTGGGGGCTCCAGAACTGCACCCAGGACTGCAGGTGGGGTCTGAGGAGAGCAGAGCCAAGGGGCAGAATCCCCTCCCTTGCCCTGCTGCCCACACTGCTCTTGCTGCAGCCCAGCACAGGGCTCCAGGTTGCTCAAGGCCTCATCCAACTTGGCTTTGAACACCTTCAGGAAAGGGGCATCCACAGCCTCCTTGGGCAACCTGTGCCAGTGTCTCCCCACCCTCACTGTCAAGAATTTCTTCCTCCTCTCCAGTCTAAAATAAAGCAAGAGATGAAAGCTGGAAGCAGAGCTTAGTGCTGTCTGTCTTGCATCAGGGCTCCTTTATTTAGACGTCTCACATCCAGGAGGCACAAAGCTAAGTGGCAACTATTGGTAGTGTAGGCAAAACTTACTGCTGGGCAGAATTGTGAGGTTCTGAATTCATTCATCTCCATTTAATTCTCTCTGATTATTTTAATTTCTTTTTTCTGCCCTGGAAATAGTCATGGAACTTGTCCATTCACAGCCTTAAGAGGAATAAGACTCAAAATGCATCATTTGAGGGTCCAAATGTGCCACTGTGAAAGATGGAGAGGATGTCTGAGTGCTGGGTGCCAGTGTAGCTGGCAGGTTTTTCCTTCCTATTTGTGCAGATGTTGGGTTTCATAATTACTTGTGGAACTGCTGTTCTGCCTTGTTTAAGGTGTAAATTGAAAGTGGGATAGGTTTTTTTTTCCCCAGTCTGATGTAGTGTTGAAAAGAATTGCCATATCCACAGAGTTACTGCCAAGGAGGTGGCTTTTTTGTCCCTTCCCCCTGAACACTGTGCATTAATGAGTTTTCTAATTATGGCAGTTGCTTCACACCTCTATTGTTAACCAATGACATTGCATCTGCCTTGCTCCACTGGTGCCCTCCTCCTCCTTAGTGAAGCATTTAGCAGTTTTGGCCATGGGGAATTGCATGGCATGGGGTAAGTAGTCTAATTAGGTACAAGTGAAAATCCTCAGGGAAAAGGATATTTAAAAAGTAATTTGAAGAATCTCTTAATGATGCTGGAAGTGAAAGCTGTAGCTGCAGTTCCACCAGGACCTGTTATCCCTGCAAACCATCCTTACCATTGGGATTGTTCTGCTGAGCACTCAGTGCTGAGCACTCAGTGCTGAGCACTCGGTCGTAACATTTGGAGTTTTCAGCTGTGTTATTGAAGTGTCCAAAACGTTTCTCCACTGCAGCTGCAGGGCTTTGTAGATGTGATTCATGGGTCTTGTTGCTGTTGTTGGCTTTGTCAGCATGCAAACCTTTAGACACTTGCAGAGGCAGAGGAAAAGGAGGCAGATGTGAGTGATGCTCACAGATAGTGCTGCTGTGGGGTTCAAGTGGGATAGATCCAAGCTTTTACCAAATTGTCAGTCTGTACCTGGAAAAGGAGCAAAAGTTTGAATCATAGCTAGGGAAAAAAAGCAACAATGCCTTCAAGAATTCAGAAATATGTCATTATATGATGGAGGTTTAGTCTATTAAAGCAGGGCAGATTGAGATTGGATATGAGGAACAAGTTCTGCACCAGGAGGCTGATGGAACAGTGCAACAGATTGCCCAGGCAGGTGGTTTGGGCTCCATCCCTGGAGATATTCAAGGTGAGGCTGGACGAGGCTCTGAGCAACCTGATTTAGTGGAGGATGTCCCTGCTGGCTGCAGAGGGCTTGGACAGGATGAACTTTGGAGGTCACTTCCAAACCAAGGCATTCTGTGATTCAATGATTCTATGCTGAAGGGATTCTGAGTTCTGGATGGACGTTTTGCCATGCTGATGTGGGAGTCTTCAAAGCTCAGGATCATTCACCACTGTATTATTGATGAATCTCTGCAACTCGCAGGATAAAGTAATTTTGAGTCACCTTGATTCCATCTTGCTGATGGGTCTCCAAAAAGTCACTTGATAGCAGGATTTGTTTCCACTTAGTAGTCAAAACCATTCAGAGTCATGGAATCCTAGAATGGTTTAGATTGGAAGGGACCTCAGAGATCATCCAACCTCCTCACCGTGGGCAGGGACACCTCTCAACTTCACTCAGCTGCTCAAGGCTTCATCCAAACTGGCCTTGAACACCCCCAGGGAGGAGGCATCCACAGCCTCAGGGTAGTCTTCTCCAGTATCTGTTCTTTGGTTTGTTCTATCCTCCCATCTTATCACCTGGCAGCATTCTGCAGGGTCAGGTGATTTTTTTTCAGCAAGGTTTAGGGGTTGCAGTATCCATGACACAAACAGGATAGTGGCAGATCACAGAAGCACAGAAGCATCCAGGTTGGCAAAGCCCCTCAGAATCACCAAGTCCAACCTAGAACCCTACTCTACAAGATTCACCTTAAACCATATCCCTAAGCACCACACCCAAACAGATGGGAATTGTCCCACAGTCATGGTAAAACTACACAGTAAAAAAGTGATCCAAAGAGCTGGGGTACAACCCCCTCACACCTCCCCTTGGCTCTCAGTAAACCAGGATGTGTCATCTGTCCTGGGTTTGCAGCTGGCAGACAAAGTTCATAGAATCACAGAATCAAGCAGGTTGGAAGAGAGCTCCAAGCTCATCCAGTCCAGCCTAGCACCCAAAGAAAAAAACACCGAGGGATACTTGGGAGTAATTTTCACCTTGAGCAACCTGTTCTAGTGGAAGGTGTTGCTGTCCCTGGTATTCCAGTCAGGGGGAGTGGAACTGAATGATCTCTGAGGTCCCTTCCAACCCAAACCATTCCATGAATCTGAAATCAGAGCAGTTACAGTGAGCCTGCTGATGAATTTGCACAGAGCCCAGCTGAGAGTGACACCAGCTCAGCCTCACTGCCACAAGCCTTTTTCTCTGTCAGCAGCGAAGGCACTGCTCAGAACTACCAAGAAAGAGAATGGCATTTTGTAGCCTGTCTGCTCCCTGTTTGAAACAGAAATTTCAGGCTAAGGCTGGGTTTGGCTGTGATAATTACATCATACAAGACTGATGTCCAGCAGATATTGTTCCTTTAGCATAGTAGAACGTAAGAGGATTACTGCCCAGTCCCTGATGAGGTATCTGGCATTTTCCTATTTACATTTAGATTCTTTCTCTGTCTCCTTCTTTTCCTTCCTTTTTCCGGGTGGAACCTGGCTAGCTTGAGAAGGTTGTATTCTGTTTTAGCTGTGGCTGTTCTGTATTATCACAGCTGAGCTTTTCAGGCTAGCTCCTGTTATTTGTCTGGTATTTACAAGGTGCTTTACTTCACACATAGGTAGCTCCTGTTGCCTGTAGTGGTAGAAGAAACTGCAGCTGGGTGGGCTCCTGCTACCAAAAGGCCAAGACTTTCCTTAGCACGTGAAGAAGTTTGTCTAGAAGTGTGTGGGTTTGGGCTGGCACAGGGAGCTTGCTTACAGAGAGCAAACAGCTGCAGGGTAGCTTCGCTTCTGCGTGAGTGTCAGCCAAGCATCCAGCAGGGCACTGGGAGTGCCTGTGGAAACTATCAAACTGGGCACTTCTCTGAGTAATTTTATCTGGGATACTGCTTGAAGGCAGCTCTCCTGAAATTATAGGAGGTCATTGTCCTGTTTCCCATGACAGAGTCAAATCAGGCATCACCGATTTGCTTGGGCTGTCCTCCTGCCAGCTTCCCACTGCCTTTCCTCTCTGTCTTGCAGTGGAAGGCTTGCAAGCCAGCAGAAGCTATTCAGACTGCCAGCTTTCAGAAAGAGGAACTCAGGTCTGTTCCTCTCACCTCAGAGGGGGAGAAAATGGCTAAAACTCTCTCACACCAGGTCTCTGAAGTCACTCTCCTGCCCAGCTGAAGGCACGCTGCCGTATCTGCTCTGATTTCTTTAACACGTGTAAGCATCTCTACTTACAGAATGTTTGGAAGTGCAACTGATAGACTACTAAGAACTTTTATCTCAAACATAGTGAATCCCAGGATTCTGTAGGTTAATGAGATGAGTTCCAACTGTTTCATCCTTTGCTTAAGGCAGCCAGCAAACGCGAGCCGCACAAGGCGCAGCTAATGGCTTCTTTTTTGCCTTTGTACCTGATTGTCTTAGTATTTACTATATGCAGTCATAGAAGATGCTAATTTTCACTGCTGCTTCAGCTACAAGAATGCATGTTTGCTTTCTCTCGATTCACACAGAACAGATGGATGCTTGACTGCCTGCTAATCCACAGCTGGAATGGTTTCAACGGTCTCCACGTTGCTGGGTTAGAGTGGCTTTTCTAGTGGACTGAGAGGGCAGCAAGAGAGGGATATCATTATTCATCAGTATCCCAGTGGGATCACTGCCAGCAGAGATTAATTTTTTCTGTTATGCTTGTAAAACAAGCTCAGGTGGAGTCTCTAATCCTCGGGGCACGGGTGGCAGATCAAGAAAGATGCTACAAAGCTAGTTAATTTTCAGATTCTAGGGGAAACAGAAGCTCTGTTAGATGTATAAATACATGATTGCAAATTTAAGTAGCTCAAATCCAAATGGGATCTTCCTAGACATCTGGTACTGAAAATCTCTGCTGTCTTTGTCTCTTAAAAGAAGTTCTTAAAACTTTGCACCAGAGGCAAAATATCTGCAGCTCTCTTAATCACCAGCTCCCTTCCCATTTATTTCTTCTGTAACACAGCTCTTTACCAGGCACTTTAGGTGGATGCCTCTCTTTACAGGTAGGAAAGACCTGGGCTGACTGTGGAGGAGCATCCTCACACACTCGAGTGCAGTGAACATCACTAAGAAAAATGCTCCCTTGCCTTTCCAAGGGGTTAGATCTGCCCTAGTGTGGCACATCCCCTGCTCTGTTCTGAGGAAAGTTCTGTTAAGGCCAGGTGTGGCGCAAGGATGTTTTTGCCACGTTGCTCCCTGTATCAGCCCTCTGGTCACGCAGGGCAGAAATGCTGATAGAACTCCCTCAAATCCAACACACCGAAACACCACCACTGTTTATTTGTTGGAAAGGCTTCCTGTGGTTTTTCTTTTGCTGCCTTTTTTTGTTTCCTCAGTGCCTACCTGGCAATTCTCAGTGTCTTCCAGCCCTGCATCCCCTTGTAGCTCCTGAGTTCCTCAGAGCAGGGTGTCAGCTCTTCAAGCCATGTTGATCCAGACAGACTGAAGTGAGTGGAGAAGTGCCAGTTTTTATCAGCAGGGAGCTGCCCTCACTGAAGCTTGCTTGCAACAGCTGTCAGTTCCTCTTGCAGCTGTGGGCTTTGTTTTATTATTACATTAAACTAATTTCAGTTAAAAGTGAGAGCAATAACATTGGCTTGCTGAGAAGACATTGTGTGTGTAGGCACCTTCCAAGTTTCCCATCTCTTCCTGCCAGTTCATTTTGCTGTTCTGTTAGCCTGGGCTTGAGCCTGCCTTGCCCAGAGGCTGCCAGGCCTTTCAGCAGGTGATGAGAGGTCCTCATCTCTGTGTTCTCTGGTCACAGAGCAGTCTAGATCCAGAACTTAATCTGGTGCAAAAACGCAGCAGTTTGGATTTGTGGCTCCCCACTAGGGAAGCCGCCGCAGGTCGGCAAATCTGAGATGTGGCTTTCAGCACAGAGCTGTTCCAGCTTGCATTAACATCTACACTGAGCATGGGCTCCATCTCACGTGGAGAATTGGTAGCTCTGACTCCTCTCTCCATGCAGAGCAGCAGTAACTTGATGCAGAGATCTGCTAACTTCTTCTCTGGGTCTGGGCTCTGCACTGGAAGATCCCCACGGAGGATGAAAGCCAAGGATGGGAAATGAGTGATCACTTTCCCAGGGAAAGCTGCGTGCCAAGATCTGCTGTTCCAGCTTTTATTGCTATCATCACCTCAGGCAGCAGCTGAGCCAGCTGATTCAGATGTGGACAAACATCCCAGTGGGACTGAGGGGGAGTCCTCATGACAAGCAGACTTCTGCATGGCCACTCAGAGATATTTCCCCAGCTTGGTGTTAGCGCACGACTGAGTCCCTGCACTGGAGAGCTTTGTATGGCTGCAGCACAATCCTTTTCAGCACAGCCCAACCCTGCTGGGTCTAAATCTCTCCTATAATATTCAAAGATTCATAGAATGGTTTGGGTTGGTAAGGACCTTGAAGATCCTGTGCTCCTGTGTGATCTGGTACAAGTGATCCTGCTCTGGCAGGGGGCTTGGACTGGATGAGCTTTCGAGGTTCCCTTCCAGCCCCTGATATTCTGTCATTCTATGATCATCCAGTTCCAGCCTCCCTACCATGGGCAGGGGACACCTCCCACCAGCCCAAGTTGCTCAAGGCCTCTTCCAAATTGGCCTTGAACACATCCAGGGAGGGGCATCCACAGTGTTCCTTGGCAACCTGTGCCAGTGTCTTCTCACCCTCACTGCCAAGAATTTCTTCCTCATCTCCAGTCTCAATCTCCCCTCTCAGCTCAAAGCCGTTGTCCCTTGTCCTGTCACTCCCAGCCCTTGTCAAAAGTCCTTCCTCAGCTCTCCTGTAGCTCCCTTCAGGTATCAGAATGCTTCTCTGAGGTCTTCCCGGAGCCTTCTCTTCTCCAGGCTGGACAGCCCCAGCCCTTGCAGCCTGATTCGACTTGAGACCAAAGGGGAAGAGAGTTGTGGGTCCCTGCCCCGTGGAAGTGTTGAGGTTCTGTAAAAAGGAGTGAGTGTAATGCATTCAGAACCTGTGGACTCCAAATGTTGTCAGGGAAGTAATAGAAGTCAGGCCTCTTGCAGAGGTGAGAATCTCTACTGTGCCATTTCCAGTGATAATAATTCTCCCACATCGCTCTAACTCACTTCATAAATGGAATTTATCCCATTCCATTTGTATTTATTTGCTGTGGTCAGAGTTAACTTCTTCTAGGTGAATAATGCATATGTGATACCAGTTGCAGATGCTTGCTCTTATTTTTGTCCTACTTCAGTCTTCTTTTGCATTTATTTTCCCTTAAATGGTGCAAGCATTGCAGGCTTACTTAGAGTCAATAATTTAACTTAACCTGAGAATGAACCAAAGCCACCTCTGTGAAAGTTGTACAGGCTTAATGCTGTGGAAGTCCCTACCCATCTTGGGGGGGAATGAGTGTGTTGTGGGGATGGTTTTATCAGGACTGGCCAACACTGGAGCACTGAGTTCTGATGGTGCTCAGAAACTCTGTGAGATAGGGGTTGTGCTAATTGAGACTTCAAACCGTGAGTTCATTGCTTGCTTTAATATGTTTGAGTCAAATGTGCAGTTTAAAAAGGAAGTGTCCCAGAAGTCTGTCTTCTACCATGTGGTGAACCAGTCACAGTGGTTGTGTTATCTGCCTCTTCCTGTCGGCTGAAAGCTCTGCCTGGGACACTGCAGGAAAATAGAGGGGAAATTGTCTTTCAAGTTAGTATCAAAGTCTTCAAAGCTCTCTTTCCATGTCACATTCTTGGTCTTTTCTATCCTCCTCCCTCTTGCATGTGCCAGCATGCTGGCACTTTCCTATAGCAGCTCCATGCTGAAGCAGAGGTCTGCAGTTTAACTTCAGAAGCACTTTAGAAGTTGCCAGATCTGCCTGGTCACTCTGCCACTGGTAGCTAATATTGCTGACCTCCTCTTGCTCTGTGCACAGTGGCAAAGGTCTTTCAGACTCCTGACCTCTGGTCATCAGGAATGTCATCAGTAGTTTGTAGTTTGGATGTTTTAAGTAAGAGGTGAACTTGTGAAATCTAAACCCTCCAGGGTGTTTTTAAGTGATCACTCAACTGTTTCATTGCCCTGGCTTGTGCTTTTTATGGTGGCTGCAGTGGGACAGTTGGTGCTGGTTATCATATGCAGCTAGTTAAAAGCAACACTCAAACCCTTGTCTGCTTCAGGGGAGAGCTCTGAGTGTACAATGAGCTCTGAGTCCTCTGCTCACTGCCCTGAGATCCTGGAAGGAACTGTAAGAACTTTTTAACTTGGATTCTCTCATAAACCATGTTCATAGATCACATTGCTGAAGTGCAGTTAGAAGTCAGTGTCATTTGTTTCAAATAATAGATTTACATCACTGCATGTTGCTGGCTTCACAACTTCATCTCTTCAGCTTCTCATGCTCAAATGGAAATGTCCAGTGTCTGCTCTGATAAGTCTTGAAACTAGAGACAGAGGCTGGCTTAGCCCAACCTCACTATTTGGTTTCTGCCTAGTTAGTTGGGTTCACTTTGCTATTTTAGTTGCTTGCTTTTTTGCTTTGCTTTTCTCTGGTTTTCCTTTTTTCCACATTTTTTATTCTCTTCTCCCCCACATATATCTTTTACCTATACAAATGCTGTAATTAGATAATGAATATGAATATTAGTATTTGTTTCAGAAAGACACTGAGCAGCCCTTGGATGCTGTTCCCCACCCTGCATGTACCTATCTTCCTCCTGTCATATTACCAAGAGCAGAGAGTGGAAAACTCTCCCATGCAGCAGCAGGGAAGTGGCAGGATCCCGTGCCAGTACCCAAGCCAAAGTGGACAGTCAGAGCAGGCAGAGTTCTGGAGCAAGGCACCAGTGCCACAGAGGGAGACTCTTTTCCACTGCCCAGAGATCGTGGCCCTGACTCCTCCATGCTCTGCAGCCCAGGGGCTGGCACAAGGCTGTGCTTCCTGCCTTTCCTCCCTGCATGCCACCAGTGCTGACAGGAAGGGATGGGAGGGCCCCGTGGGAAAGGAGCTGCTCTGCAGGGTTGGCTCTGATACAGAGTCACAGAATCCTTAAGGTTGGAAAAGACCTCTAAGGTCATAGAGTCCACCAAGCTGGGTGACATTTGGTTGCACTGCCACAAAGACGTGAGGCTGACAGGGAGAGGTGTTCCAAGGTAGATGAAGGCAAAGTGGCTCGCTCAGGAGTGGGTCCTGTGCTGAGCTCCAGTGACATGCAGTAAATCTATTCTAATCCTGACAATTTTGGGTCTCTTCTTTTGCATCACATTAGCCAGTCAGGAAGATCTCTGCCCAGCTTCAGCCTGCTCTGTTGCTTAGCAGAGCCTGCCAGGGTGCCCTAACAATCTGGAAGGTCACCTCTGTGAAGTCTGTTTTCAAAGGGTATTTTACCATGTGTGGAGCAGAGTGAGCAAGCTCTTTGTGCCAGTGTCTGCTGGGGCTCCCCATTTTACACAGCAGCTTCCTAAGCTGGGGTTTGCTTCTTTTTGTCTGTAACATGGATCTTGAAAACATGGATTGTGTTTATTCTTAAAACCTGAAGCTAGTAATATATGCTCAGAACTGTCTTTAACTGGATTTTGTCCTAGGCCTTTTATATCTAAGAGTAAAAGAAGCACCTAAACATTTTAAACTTTGGAAGATTGAATTATGCCCCATAAAAGTGAGACCAAAGCATCTCCATTTATAGGCTGCCAATAACCTCCTTAAAATAGGAGTTTATAATGGAATCACTAACACAGGTATCATTTTCACAGCAGTAATTCTCCCAAGTGCTTCACCAGTTCCACTTTTCAATTTACTTTTTCAGATGAGCTGAAAAATGACTTTGAAGCCTGTGGTCATTTTAGGGGTTTTTGGTTTTTTCTTCTATTTTCAAGCACCTTTTTTTCTCACATTTATCTGTTCTCTGAAGATGACTGTGAGCTTCCATCTGTTCCAGCTGCCTGCCAGGGTACAGCTGGGGAAATCTAATGTAAATCAAACCCAAACTTGAAAATGTGATGATGAAATATAGACTAAATATGCTGCTTTATGTAAATCATTTTCATAATATATATACTTGTGTCATTACTGTGTCACATAATAGGGGGTTGCCTTCTTGGGAAGAGCCTGGGCAAAGAAAAGAGCAACTTAAGCAGTTTAGTCATGTTCCTTCTAACACAGAGAGAGACTTCTGTCAGCACATGAGTAGAGATAGGTAGCAGCCTTCCAGTACCTGGAAGGGACCTACAAGAAAGCTGGGAAGGGACTTTTTACAGACAGGGATGGTGGATTGAAGCTTGAGGAGGGCAGATTGAGACTGGAGATGAGGAAGAAATTCTTAGCAGTGAGAGTGGGGAGACACTGAAACAGGTTGCCCAGAGAGGTTATGTATTCCCCCTCCCTGCAGGTGTTCAAGGCCAGGCTGGATGAGGCCTTGAGCAACCTGGGCTGGTGGGAGGTGTCCCTGCCCATGGCAGGAGGTTGAAACTGGATGATCCTTTAAGGTTCTTTCCAACCCAAACCGTTCTATGAATCTATAGATAGGTAGAGGGGGAGAGGGAGATGGATGGGTAGATAGTTGAATGGTTGGTTGGTAGGTAGATAGGTGGATAGATACACAATAGAGAGATCGACAGCAAGCAGTAATTTCCAGTGCCATTGAGTACAGCAGTTCAAGTATCCTCAAAGGACAGCTCAGGACTTGTGACTCCATTCCAAGTCGTTATTACTCCAGCCCTGCTCTCAAACTCCCAGTTCTGGCCACTTCTCTGTTCTGGCCATGCTGCTTTTCTCTGTCCTGCCCTAAGGGTACCAGGGATCACCCAAGGCAGGACAGTTACAGGTTGCTTTAGAGATTGCAGTGCAGCTGCTTCCTGCACACTGCAGCAGTCTGGGAGGGACGGGTCAGGATGCTGCGCTGAAACCCTCTGCCTCGCTTCCTACAGTGGAACAAAGACAACAGCCAAACACATCATCTTTTGTTGAGCTTGTGTTTGCCTGCCCAGTTACTTAAAGATCAAATTTTGCTGTTTTGACTTGGAAATCAGTTTCACATTGGCATGCCTTGGACCTGCTGATAGCAGAGAGCTCCTGTTTCCTGCAGAACGCGTTCTGGGCAGAGGGGCTGGCAGATCCCCCCCTGCATTTATTCATTGCAGCTTCTTTTTGCATTTCCATGGTGTGCACAGACTGAGTGATTTTGGCAGTCCTTCAGCATGTGCACAGAGCACCAGAACTCCAGGTAATTTAAACCAAGGCTCAGGCAAAGAGGATGTTTTTGTTAGCTAAAAATGATCTTCACCTCGTCTCCTTTTTTATGGCTCTGGTAGTTGCTTTTACTGCTCTTTTATGGCAAGATTCTTTTATACTCTGGCTTAACAACTGTTAATTTTGCTTTGTTTCTTTCTGTATCAGAGGCTTAGAGCAGAGCACACTGCAGGTTTATTAAGGTTGACACTCTGATGTGTTTGGGTCTGCAAAGACAAGGAGCAGTCATTCTAAGGTAGTTTCAATAACAGCAGTGCTAAAGAAAAGGCTCAGCCCTGGAATGTGAGAAACTATTTTTGGTGTGTGTTAGACCCTCATTGTTACAAATTAATCCACTGTGCTCTTTAAAGTCTAGAACTCATTAACTTTGTGAGTTTTGCTGTTCCCATGACTGAGCTGAACTTAAAATATTCGAGCTGGCTTCATCTGCTCTCCTTGAGCCCATTTCTGTGCTCCAGCAGTAGCCTCTTCTCTTTTGTGCACAGGTGGCAAGATGTGGTTGAGAATTTAAATGCTTCAGAAGGTTTACCTGTGGTCTAGGAGTAAGCCATGGCAGCAGCTTTCTGTGCCTCACCCTACAGCAGCCAAACTTTCTGTGTGTAGAAAGAAAAGCTGATTTTTTAAACCCTGTGGCCACTGCACAGCATAGTCCTCGTTGTGATGGATACCTCAGTTAAATTTTAGTTCTGTCAGGCTCCTCAAACGGCTCATGGTACCAGAGGGCTGCAAAATACACCATTTAAAATGGGATGAGTTGTTTACTCTTAGAATAATTAGAACAATTCAAACAAAGGCTGGTGATCAGCTGCACGTTCAGAACACGATGCTGCAGGCAGGACTCTTGAGGTGATTCTGTGGCTGGTGTGCTTCAGGAGACAGAATTCAATTATCAGAGCAGCCCTTTGGCCTTGTAAAATATAACTGCCGAGTTTATGCAGGTCTGTGTGTGACATTTCTCACTGCTAAGGCAAGTTACTGTCTCCTCTATGACTCTGCAGCATATGTGGGGTGAAGTGGAGGTTTGAGAAGACTGACATGCTGGAAATGATGCTGCAGTCTCTGTACCCAAAATGAGACACTGCTGGAAAAGTCCATCAGAGAGCTGCAAAAAAAGAGGGAGGAGATGTCTTGGAGTGCACCACATCCCTGGTCAGCTCCTGCTGTGCTCCAGGGTGCACTTAACCCTGCGGGTGCTTGGGAACATGTCCCCACAGAGGCTGCTCCAGTCCCGATTCAACAGAGCAGGGGAGAGCGGGAAAGGCACAGCAGTGCTTGGGGGAGTAACTCTAAAGTCTGCGTGAGGTTTCTTGACTTCAGGATGAAGATTAACGATTGATAGATGATTTGATCTGTCTCTTCAGCCATGCCAGGAAGGATGGGATGCAGATGCAAGGCCCTAAAAAAATATCTGCTATGTCTTGTGAGGAATAGTTGAGGCTGTAGCCTTGGCAGGACAGATTGAGATTCACAATGGAACAGAAAAGTGAAATGAAGAAACATTGAGTGAACAGCAGGGCCCATCCGAGGTGCTCACAAAGGATGTTTCTTTATTCTGTCTTTTCTTCTGCAACCTGAAAACAGTAGCAGGGGGTTACAGGCAGAGTTCATCACCAAGTTGTCAATCACTGTCATTGAACATTTTGCAATGGGAGATGTCTTTATTCAAGGACAGCTGGGCAAATCAGAGAAACAGATTTGCAGTTAGTAGTCTGTCCAGCCTACACTAAGCAAACAAGGACAGGGCAGACGTACTGGCCTCTCACATCAAAATATAATGGACTCTGCTGACCCCACTGCCCTCCATTCAGCTTCATTCTCAGCTGTATAAAAGCTTCACTACCCATTCTCAATTTCCTTTAATTACCTACACGATGCAGATAAGAAAATGAACCTCACTTACTTACAGTCAATGATCACAAACAGGAAATTAAGTAGGCAAGTTGTTTAAAATAAGCAGAGTGGTTTGGAGGTAAATAAAACGTGCTGGGGAAGAATTAGGGAAAACACATTTTCAGGAGCAGCAATTGCTCTGGAGTGACTTGGCTTGATCCTTCTTCTTTCAGCTCCTTTAAACTGCCAAGCAAAGCTAAGTCAAAAATCTCCTCGGTAAATACTCTTTAAAACATCTTTGAAGGAGAAGCCAGTTAAAGAAAAAGAGTGAAGCAAACATGCAGCCTTCTATAGGGCTTCAAAAGATTGTGACCTTAGGTTCAGAGAATAAATGGCCACGGTTTTCACAAGAGATCTAGGAGAGACATCCAGGATTAAGCAGCGGTTGTCTGTAGTCAGGCTCCACTTCTAAGCTGCAGTCAAGATGTGAAATACATTAATGGCATCCTGATTTTCCTTCCAGAATCTTCAGTTCTCCAACTGTTACCTTTTTGGTTTTCATATATACATGAAATCTGCTTTGGTTTCTTCTTTTTTAAAGAGAAGAGAAAATTTTGTGCTGCCAGTTTGGAAGGGGATGAAAAGCAGCTCGGTGGCTGGGCTAGGGAATTGCCAGAACAGCTTTTCTGTGTTAGGAGATGAAGGAGTGGATGCAGCACTTTGCCAGTGCCATTGGCTGTTGTAAAACTGCCACTTTGCTTTCCAGCCCCCTGCACTGGGTGCTGAGGTGGGCGTTTCATTAACCTGGATTTGCAACAAGCCTGACTGGAGGTTAAGACTGAAATATTGGAGCTGTAGTTTGAGAAGAATCTAAACCCCTAACTGCTTTGATCTACTAAGGTCATGGTTGAGAAGACATTGCCCTTCAGGCTACCCAAATGGCTTTTTAGTTCAGACACTTCTCATAAGGTACAGGTGGAAATGGTGTCACATATTACAAAACTCTTCTCTTACTTGGAAGCTTTAGAATCACAGAACTGTTTTGGTTGGAGAAGCCCTCTAAGGAGGCTCATTCTCGTTGCACACCAGAATAGGTAACCATACATGCACAAGAGGAATCTGTGGAGGAAAGAAAATACCAACTGAGCCACAGCATTGACTCTTCAGCCCAAACTACAGTCCTGAGGATGCTTCTGATATTTTTCCTTTCTTCCAGAGACAGTGATCTCCTTGGCAGAAGAATGAGCATCTCTGCTCTGGCTGCTAGAACAGTTCTTGCTTTGGCTACTGGGACAGGATTTCTTCTCCTCAGCCCCGAGGATGTTGCTGTATTTAGATTGCCTGTTGATGTGCAGCTCCTTTCTGCAACAGGGAGGAAGTTCTTCGTTTCATTTGCTGTTGGTGGGATTAGTCCCACTCGGGAGCACAGAGGACACTTCTCAGCACCTGCTCACAGCTTTGCTCCTCGCTTTGATTGCTGACTGTCCTCTGCTTGCACACCAAAAGTGTATGGCAAAAGAGCCTTACCTGAGCTGCCTCAAACCCTCTGTGTTCAGAATGCAAAAAGTGGGAAACCCTGACGATGGAAAATGTGAACTCTTGACTGTTCTGTAGCTGACCTTGCAGTGTTTTTGTGAGCCAGCCAGGGCAGGGTGTCTGTAGAAGGTGATCTCCAGTACTGAGTTCATCCCATGAATGTGTTTACTTCGCTGCTTTTGGTTTCTTTTGCTCTAATGTTCAGATCAGCTGTGTGGGGGGGAAAAACCCTTCAAAATTAAGAGCTAGGATTGTGTGAACGTTTGTGAATATTTTGCTAGCTCTTGTTTTTCTCACAAGTCAGGACATAGAATCATAGAATCAGCCAGGGTGGAAGAGACCTCCAAGCTCATCCAGTCCAACCTAGCACCCAGCCCTGTCCAATCAACCAGACCATGGCACTAAATGCCTCATCCAGTCTTGTCCTGAACACCTCCAGGGACAGCGACTCCATCACCTCTCTGGACACTTCCTAACCGTGACTGTGCTGCTGTTTTAACAGTGGAATCTGCCCTGTGTCAGTGGAAGGCATACGCCCTAACGTCTCAGTAAGAAACAGTAGTTGGCCTGCAGGTAACTCCAGTGGCTCGTGTCTTCTTTTTCTCTTTTAAAGAACGCTGAGGAGTATGCAGATCTGCCTGTCAGGCACAATGAAGATCAGATGAACAGCGACCTGGCAAAGCTGCTTCCAGTCGAAGTCAATCCCCATTCCTTCGACAGCTCCCACACCAAAACACATCTCCTGCTGCAAGCCCACTTCAGCCGCACCATGCTGCCCTGTCCAGACTACGCAACTGACACAAAGACAGTGCTGGACCAAGCAATCAGGATATGTCAGGTACAGTGCTGCACTCCCATGCCTTACTCCTGTGCTAGTGAGGTTTGGAACAGAGGAAAACCTGAAGGTTTCTTGCTGGTACCACACAGTATGGTAGGGTTGTGTTAGGGACCTCTGTGGTAGCTCTCTGTTAGGGAGGTACTACCTCTGTATTAGGGAGAGGGTACCTCTGTATTAGGGAGAGGGTACCTCTGTGTTAGGGAGAGGGTACCTCTGTGTTAGGGAGAGGGTACCTCTGTGTTTAAGGAGGTGGTACCTCTGTGTTATGGAGAGGGAACCTCTGTTAGGGAGAGGGTACCTCTGTGTTTAGGCAGGTGGTACCTCTGTATTAGGGAGAGGGTACCTCTGTGTTTAAGGAGGTGGTACCTCTGTATTAGGGAGAGGGTATCTCTGTGTTTAGGGAGGTGGTACCTCTTTGTTAGGGAGGTGATACCTCTCTGTTTAAGGAATTTTGGGCCTCTGACTACAAGAAAACCTTTGAGGGGCTGGAGCATATCCAGAGAAGGACAGCAAAGCTGGTCTGGAGAACAGGACTGGTGAGTTGCAGCTGAGGGATCTGGGGGTGTTTAGTGTGGAGAAGAGGAGGCTGAGAGGAGACCTCATTACTCTCTACAGCTGCCTGACAGGAGGTTGCAGTGAGGCAGGGTTTAGTCTCTTCTCTCCAGTATCAGGTGACAGGAGGAGAGGAAATGGCCTGAAATTGTGCCAGGGGAGGGTTAGGTTGGAGATGAGGGAAAATTTCTTTGCTGCAAAAGTGGTCAGGAGTTGGAACAGGCTGCCCAGAGAGGTGGTGGAGTCAGGAAAGGTGTGGCCATGACACTATGGGGACGTGGTTTAATGGCCACGGTGGTGCTTAGTCGATGGTTGGACTCAGTGATCTCAGAGCTCTTTACCAAGCCAAGCAATATTATGATGCCCAGGTGTGCCTATAGAGATGCCCACTTTAGAGACCTGGAGGTAAACAAACGCATGCTAGATGACTGTGGTACAGTGGTTGGAGGCACTGTGTTGCCTCTTCCATACACAACAGTTCTTTCTGTCTCTTGGGATGTTGCACCTAAGTCATTCCTGCATGGATGTGTTGCCTGCAGATTGTTCTGCTGCCCCTCAAGAACCTGTCTGCCATGGGTAGTTCTATTTTTATAGCACCCAAAAGCACTGTAGTGACTGCAGGCCATGAGTGAAAAAAATTAGCATTGAGGAGGTAATTACAGATATGGGGAAAAAAGCAACCTAAAGACTTTTCCAGTGATTATTTTGCTCAGTGTTTATCCTGCTTTGCTAAAAAATGAATTTTTTTTTTTATCCTGTTACTACATAAGAAGTGTTTCAGGAGCAATAATCACTCAGGAGATAATAAAACCCCTCAAATATTCAGTAGCTGCTTTAAGCTGAAGTAGAGTTGAGAAGAATCCCGTTCCATGCTGCCCCTTGGTAAGCCTTCATTTAACCACTCCACAACTTTAGAAGTAGGCAACTTTAAATAATTGAAAGTTCCTCTTCAAACTGAAGAAAAAAGGAAGCCCCTGCAAGCATTTCTGTATTTTGAAGCTGGTGCCTGCTTTACATCTCTGGGGAGAATATTTGTTCCGTCTTATTAGTCACGCTCTCCAGAGGGAGGTTAAAGTTCCCAGAATCTAAGCAAGGGGCAGGGTTACACTTTCAATCCTGGTTGTTACCTTTTTCCTTAGCCCTGACCTGCTGATGAACTCTGGGTCAACAGAGGTGGAAAAAAACAAGAAGATGTTAGTTGTGAGAAAAGGAACTGAAGCATGGCAGGATGCAGCCTGAGCGCCTTCAGCGGCAGCGTGCTCCTGGGGAGGAACGAGCACCACCAAAGGGTGACTTCAGCAGGGAGACAGGAACTGGGCTTTGGGATGTGTTGAACTTTTGTTTATTGACTTACAAAGTACTTTGCTGTTGAGGGTGTAGAGCTAACCTCCAAACTGTGACCTGAACACAAACTGTTAGTTTTGTTGGCGGGTGTGCAGCTGACAGAGGTCCCCTGTCGGCACTGCCTGTCTGCTGCCAGAGCCTGCAGAGAGCTGGGGCAAGTGCTTGCAGCTCAGTGTGTGCAGCAGCCTGCAGCCCAGCTGCCCTGCACAGCACATCTGCCACCTCCAGCTTCTGGCCAGCATAGACTTCTCCACTCACCTGTTCTTCCCTGGATTTGCAGGATGGGTTGGGTGGGAAGGGACCTTGAAGCTCATCCAGTTCCCACCTCCCCACCATGGGCAGGGACACCTCCCACTGGCCCAAGTTGCCCAAGGCCTCATCCAACCTGGCCCTGAACACGTGTTCAGGAAAGAGGCATCCACAACCTCCCTGGGCACCTTTGTCCCAAGGACAGCAGAGTGCAGGTTCTCCCCAGGCCCAGCTCTCTGCGTGAGAAGGTCCCTCCCAACCCAGCCCTTTCTCTGATCACTTTTGCTGAGGACAGAGAGGGAGGTGGCAGTGAGATGGTGCTGAGCACTCCAGGAGCTGCTCAGAAATCCAACACTTCTCCACTTCTTGCAGGAGAATATGGAAGAATCAAAACTCTACCCAAAGCCTTTCCTTGCTGTTTTCAGAGGCTGCAATTATTAAGGCCCCACCTTTTTCCCTACCTCTCACATCAGAGTATGTGCAGCAGACTCAATCTAATCTCTTTTCCACCTCTCTTGTCAAGCCTTGCATTTGGTGAGTGTGTATTCAGCACTCACTTCTTCCTCTGCAGCCCTGAGACTCTGGCCTATATTTGCATTAATTGAAATGGGTAATTGAGGCAGTAATGCTGCCAGTCTCGGCTCCAGCAGGGCAGCCTCTGCTCAGAAATGCTGTGGCAGTGGCTGGCTTTGCACTGGGATTGGCCACAAGCCTCCGCTTGTGCTGTAATCGTTGATAAAATATTTTAATGTTGGCAGGAGTAGAACTGCTGTAGAGCTCAGCCTTAACCTCTGAGAAGTGTTTACCCATGGAGGTGTTAAATGCATCTCAGTAGGGTGGCTGTGCACTGACAGAGGGTGGACATGAAGGCAGATTCCAAAGCACACAGGGAATGTGCACACCCCCGAGGCAAGGACCTCATGCTGCTATCATAGAATCAGCCAGGTTGGAAGAGACCTCCAAGCTCAGCCAGCCCAACCTAGCACCCAGCCCTGGCCAATCAACCAGACCATGGCACTAAGTGCCCCAGCCAGGCTTGGCTTCAACACCTCCAGGGACGGCAGCAGGCCATCCAGGCCCCTCCTCCCTGGGCAGCCCATTCCAATGCCAATCACTCTCTCTGCCAACAACTTCCTCCTAACATCCAGCCTGAGCCTGCCCTGGAACAGCTTGAGGCTGTGTCCTCTTGTTCTGTCCCTGGGTGCTTGGCAGCAGAGCCCAACCCCACCTGGCTACAGCCTCCCTTCAGGGAGCTGCAGACAGCAATGAGCTCTGCCCTGAGCCTCCTCTTCTGCAGGCTGCACACCCCCAGCTCCCTCAGCCTCTCCTCACAGGGCTGTGCTCCAGACCCTTCTCCAGCTTTGCTGCCCTTCTCTGGACACCTTCCAGCACCTCAACATCTCTCTTGAATTGAGGAGCTCAGAACTGTCACTGACAGCTCTGCCTTTCCCATCGTGTTCCTCCTCCACAGAATCTAATTTCTAACCACAGAAATCTAATAATCTAACCCCAAAACTGGTCTTGTGCATCCCCCTTGCAGTCAGCAGGGACACCTCCACCTAGATCAGGCTGCCCAGGGCCACATAGAATCATAGAATGGTTTAGGTTGAAAGGGACCTCAAAGCTCAGCCAGTACCAATCCCCTGCCATGGGCAGGGACACCTCCCACTAGAACAGGTTGCTCAAGTCCTTATCCAACCTGGTCCTGAACACCTTCAGGGAGGTTGTGGAGCACAGAATCACAGAATGTGCAGCCCTCTGAGCCTCTTTGTGGCCTCCTCTGGTCTTATCCAGTATCATCTTGGATGTCCCCAGGGCCTCAGCCACGTCCCTGGACAGCCATTTCCAGTGTTTTCACCACTTGCTTCCTCCTGCTGTCCGACCTGAATCTCCTCTGCTCCAGCTTCCAACCATTGCCCCTTGTTCTGTCACCACAGGCACTTCTGAACAGTCTCTCCTCAGCCTTCCTGTAAGTCTGCTTCAGGTACTGAAATGCTGCTTTAAGGTCTCCCCAGAGCCTTCTCTTCTCCAGGCTGAACAGCCTCAGTTCTTTCAGCCTGTCTTTGTAGGAGAGGTGCTGCAACAGCTGTCCAACACTGGGCAGTAAAGCTCACTTCAGTTCCGACCAGCAGTGGCTTTGTTGTGAGGGTGCCTGGGTGTGTTGGGGTCACTCCCTGCCTGATCCTGTTTCCTAGAGATGTGTGTGGAGAAGGGAGGGTCACCTTTCTGGCAGTGATGCTGGGGGCTTTGGCTTGCTACAGATACCTGGTGAGCATCTTGGTGCCAGGTTAGTGATGCTTTGGTGCTGCTGAGATATAATCCCTCCCCCACCCATGACAAACCTTTTCCCAGTTGGGGCTGGAGGAAATGAGTAATGCTTAACCCATTTGTGTGATCAATTCACTTAAGCAGCTACTGTGAAATGTTAATCACAACTTTAATTTGTACTGCATTAGCATTTTGATTAACTTGTAGGCTTGCTAGCACACTTGAAGCACTTTTACTCATAGTTACAGCTCGGAAATGACTTTTTGATTAATTAAGTTTGTTAGACAGCAGCTGAGCTTCCTGAATGCTAACCTTATGGGGCTAAAAGTTCAGGAGAAAGTTACTGGGAAGAACTGTTGCCACTGGAAAGGATTCTTGTGAATGCACTCCAACATTTCTAATTATTGACAAAACATTGCATGGCTGCTTTGAAACTGGCTGGGAAGAGGGCAGCTTCACCGCGCGCGAGAGGCTGGCTGTTCTTGGCGGCTTGGGGAGGTTTCTAGGAGATTTGGAAGCGTTGCCAGCCTTGTTTAGGGTAGGAAACTGAGATTCCTTGCCAGGGGAATTTTATCCAAAGCACGTGATTGTGTTTGCAGTCCCCTGGCACAGGAGGGAATAACAATTTATTAACTGTCAATCTGAAAACAAAATGGCTATTGGAGCTCAACAAGTTGTGATCACCTTGAATCATAGAATCAGCCAGGTTGGAAGAGACCTCCAAGCTCAGCCAGTCCAACCTAGCACCCAGCCCTATCCAGTCAACCAGACCATGGCACTAAGTGCCCCATCCAGTCTTTTCTTGAACACCTCCAGGGATGGTGACTCCACCACCTCCCTGGGCAGCCCATAACCCTTGGGTTGTGCCCTGCCGAGCCTGCATTGCTGGTAGCACATTCTGTAGCTGCTTTTATCTCTGTCATGCTATACACTTACTTGTTTCATTCAGTAACAACCCAAGGGCTGCACTCCACTAAATGCAGACAGTTTTGTCCTTCCCCTGGTTCTGGTCATAGCAATAATGTTACTGTGAAGGCTGAAGGATGAGTACAGGGATAGGACTCTCACACAGCAGCTAGGAGGGTCGTCATTTGCATACATCAGTGAGACCTTTATGATGATGGGAGAATGAAGAATTAGTCTCTCATAGTGGGCAGCAGAGCATGTGGAAAAGGGAGCTGAATATGCTTGTGAACAAAAAAAAAAGGAAGGGAGGGAAGGGGGATGCAGAGGGCAGTATAAAAAGGGTGCCTCCTGAATAGGATTCATGGCATCTTATTTGCTATATCTCTGATAAAGTGCAAGGGGGAGTGGAGGTAGTCTGCAGGCTGAAACCACACAGCTGTGTGAGTCTGATTGAATTGATCTGAAAACTCCTGTCCCTGCCCAGATCAAATCAGTCCCCATTTCTGAAAAGTGACCTTGGACTAAATCTTGAAGTGATTCTGTAGATTCCTAGGATGCTTTGGGTTGGAAAGGGACCTTAAAGATCATCTGGATGCCTGCTTTACCAACACGTAACAGACCTTAAACCCCTCTGTAAGACTTCTCCAAATAAATTCCAACCTTTCAGGTCAGTTGTTTGTGGGTACAGAAATGAAGCATCACAATGGTGATTTATATCAAAACATGAGCTCTCCTGCATGGCTTGCTGGAACATCTGGAAAGCTGTTTTACTTGCATTGGTGAGATCTCCAGTCACATGTGCAGCATAAGACTGCATATTGGAAGGCTTCTTGCATTTGAAGCATCTGCAAGGAAGAGTTGTTGTTCTAAAGGCTCAGTTTTCAGGGAAGTGGGTGAAGTAGATTCTTTCGGCGTATTGCTGTCTATAAATATCTGTCATTAGCTGCAATTAGAGACCATTCCATTTACTTTAGTAGATTTCATAGAAGCATGGAATGGTCTGTGTTGGAAGGGACCTCCAAAGCTCATCCAGGCCAACCCCCTGCACTCAGCAGGGACATCCTCCACTAGAGCAGCGTGCTCAGAGCCTTTTTCCAACCCTCAACCTTCAATATCTCCAGGGATGGGGCCTCAATCACCCTCTTGGGCAACCTGTTGCAGTGTTCCAGCACCCTCACGGTGCAGAATTTGTTCCTCACATCCAATCTCAATCTGCTCTGCTCTAGTTTGAAGCCTTTGCCCCTTGTCCTGTCCCTGCAGGCCTTTGCAGACAGTCCCTCTGTAGCTTTCTTGTATCCCCCTTCAGGTCCCAGCAGGCTGCTTTAAGGTCTCCCTGGAGCCTTCTCTTCTCCAGGCTGAACAAATTCCTGCTCCCTCAGCCTGTCCTCATAGCAGAGCTGCTTCAACCCTCTTCATCATTTTTGTGGCCCTCCTCTGGTCCCTCTCCATCAGGTCTGTGTCCTTCCTGCACTGAGGGCTCCGGAGCTGGGCACAGCGCTGCAGATGAGGTCACTCCAGAGACTGAAGTCTAATGCTAGACAGCAGGACTTAGCATGCAGCAAAGCCAAGAGTGAGGATGTTTGGAGTCCTTTCCATTGGAAAACAGTGCACCATAAACTCAGGTGCAAAACCCAACCAATTTTAACTGTGAAGTAACAGCCTCTGAAGTGTCTTACACAGATGAATTCTTTTAAACACTTATTGCCTTCCTCAAAGCATCCCTGCAGAGTAAGGCTTGTATTAGTTCAGCTGGGAATGTGCTGGATTTACATTACCTGAACTTTCAAGTCTGAGGTGAATGTCATCCTGCTTAGAGGGCTGTATACATTAAGGTACCAACCCTCTGTTTCCCAGATGAAGGTGCTCCAGAACGTGTCAAAGGTGCTGAGGCACTGGCACCAAAGGAAAATGAAATGAAGCTTTTCAGAGTGGATAAACTTGAGCCAGGTAACTCACCCTCGAGTTTCAGCCTCCAGCCACTGAGTCATTACCAGCAGTACCCTCACCAGTCAGCTTTTAGCTGGGTAATCATAGATGGGGTTCTCAGCTTAGGTTACCTTGGGCTCCTTAGCCTCTCTATCCACAGCATTGTTCCTTTAGCTTTGTGGCCACTTTCTTTAACTGTAGTATAGCCCCAAAGTACTGACATTAATATTTGCAGCATTTTCAATGGCATTTACATTTACAGTCTTTCAGTCCAAATGCTTGGTGCATCCAGAGTTATGTGCCAGGTGATTTGAAGCAGCAGAAGAAATTATTCCAAGCAGTGTGCAGTCTGTGCTAATCAGATGCAAGCTCTTTCATTTGAACACTGCAGTAACTCAGCATAAGGGCAGAAAGCTGTTTAAGTCATTTGAGCAGGAACTCAGCTAGGTGCACAGACTGCTCCCCTGCCACCTACCCAGTCCTACAAGAGTGAGCCACAGTGTCTGGCTTGCAAACAAAAGATGTGGAAGTAATACCAAGAAAAGTAATGCTCAAACTTTGCCAACAGCTGCTAAAATGCAGGCCACTGCAGTTGCTAGACAGATCTGCTGGGTATGGGTGGGGAGGTGAGGAAGGCAGATGTGCTTGTTCTGGAGCAATTACTTCATGTCTGTTGTTTTCTCTGTGATGAGTCTTAGCCTGTGCTGACAGGAAATTCTGAGGCTAGAAAGGCAGCTAACCAATTTGTGCCATTTTTTTGGTTTGGAATAATGCTGTTGATCTGTTCCTGTCTTATCAGCTTTACAGTGTTTAGAAACTGCTTCCTTCTTTGCAGGGTGCAAGTTGAAAAGCCACCAATCTCTAGAAAGTGATGCTGGTTTGCACTTAAAAACAACAGCAAACCAAGCAAGTGGCTGGGGGAGAGACTGTTAAGCAGCAGCTGAGGTAAATACTAAATGCTTGCACACTTTTCCTTCACCACTTCTGTACTTTATTTAGCTGCTCCTTTTCACAGAACTGATTTGGAGGTAGTGGAGTGACTCAGTTTGTTACCTTGAGTGTTCAGAGGCATGCGAGTGCCCATCTGAGTGAGTCCCAAGCCCCTGTGTGTTTTACACTTAGGGGGAAGCGAAACGTGTGCAGGTTTCCAAGGCAGCAGCTGAAACCAGCCAACTTCACCATTGTTCTGACTTCTTCACAATGTCACTGTCTTGGATTTCGCATCCAGATAGAGATGCTGTGAATAAATTCTATGGGTGAAGAAGCAGAAAATAAGGAGGAAAAGAGGATTTGCCATGTGGATTCATTATAACAATGTGGAACACAGAGCCTCACACACAGAGGCTTTCCTTGCTCCCTACGGGATATCTGTCTGGAGGCCTCTATCAATTTCCAGGAGATTTTCTGTGTGAAAGGATCCTCCAGTTAATTTCAGTGCATAGCTTGGGTTAGATTTATCTTTCTCTTACGTCCTCTCTCTTCCATTCCCCTTTTCAAACCCCTGTTAAAAGAGGGCCGGGGGTAGGGGAGTAGATTTGAAGACAGCAAAGGGAAGAAAACAATGAGAGCAGTGTTGTCTTGCATCCTCAGATGCGTCCTGTGACAATACCACTGCTTTGTGCTGGCTGAAGATAGAGCTTACTGGTGCTGCTTGTGAGACAGACAGGAGAGCTGCCAGCCATTACCCCTCACGTAGCACCGAGGAAAATGGTGTTTCAGACCGTGTCAGAACAGCAGGAAGGAAGGGACAAGAGTCAGGTAGTGGAGGAAAGGAGAGGGACTCCACACTGCCTCAGCCAAACACCCAGACACATGGGCTGCAGTGTGTGTGTAGGCTTCAGTGTGCTTGAAAGTGTGGGAGCAGGTAAAGAGTGACTCACCTGGCAAGTCTGAAAGCTGGGCTTCGCTCTGGTGCATGCTGAGAACAACTCTCTATCTGGATGAAAACCATGTGAACCAGCACAGAAATCTTGAGGCCACAAAGCTGCTCCTTTCAGATGAGATTTTTGGTGGTGGTGGTTTTTTGACCTGATTTTGTTTTCTGTTAGGCAAAAACATAAGGCCACAAAGCTGCTCCTTTCAGGTGTCATTTTTTTGGTTTTACTTGGTTCTGTTTTCTGTTAGGCAAAAAAAATAAGGCCACAAAGCTGCTCCTTTCAGGTGTGATTTCTAACCTGATTTTATTTTCTATTAGGTAAAAAGATAAGGCCACGAAGCTGCTCCTTTGAGGTGTGAGGTCTAACCTGATGTTCTTTTCTGTCAGGCAAACAAACAGTCGTACCTGGCAATCAGCTTGGTGAGCCACAGGGAAAAGGCAGGGAGAGAACCCACGGATGTTGCACTGCCAGGTGCTTGTTCTTAGGGTCATTGGGGATGTTCTTGGAGTGCAGCAGGGTAGCTTGGCTCTTCCCTCCCAGCAGCCAAGTTAAATGTTAAACTTTGCTCTTTATTAGCTGGGAGGCACTTTATCCACAACTGGTGAGAAATGAGACAACGTTTGTGCAATGCAGGCTGAGGCGTTCAATATTTTTCTAAGCGCCTCTGATCTTCTCGCCCCGGAGCTGGAATCAAACCTGTTGGAATTGCTTTGTAAACTGCTAAAATCAACTGAGTGGCTGGGCCAGGACAGGGGCTGCCTTCTGTCTTTCAACTCAGTATTTCTGCAGAATCAGTGTGATTTAATTGAAATAGCTCTGCGTGTGTAAACAACTCCTTTGTTTAAAGAAGATTTCACTGTTTAGTTTGCCTTAAGTAAATGCTGCCTTTTGTTTGGCCGTAAAACATTTGATTCCATGTAAAGACTTTCCATAGACAGCTTCTCCTCATTGCACCACTGGCTGGAAAATAAGTTGAAGCCACGCAGATATCTGCTGGCTGAGGAAGTGTCAAACAGTATCACTTGTCTTTAAAAGAAGAACTCCCCTGGAAGCATCTTCAGCCCAGTCCTAAAATCCGAATGCAGCTCTCCTAATACCCAGGAGATGGTATTTAAAGCGCTGGGGCTGGTCAGCATAGCAGCCTCTTCTCTCACTTTCTTTAGAAAACATTTTCTAGTGCTTTGGGTCAAATTCTTTACTTCCTACCTGGCAAACCACTTTTAAATACACAACTTTTTACTGAGCTAGAGGGCCCACAGTTTATTGTGATGCCAGGCAAGCAAGTGAGACAACCAATATTGGAACATCGTCTTCTGCAGCAGCTGATGTGCTTCTGTAAATGATAATAAGTACTTTAATGTGGTCCAGACAGGATAAGAATTGTGCTATATACTCCAAAAAAATAAACATGCCAGAAAGAAAATGGTGAAGCCAAAAGCTCATTTAGTGCCTTCTCCTAAGGTCTGACTAACCAAACAGAATCTAAGCCCAGTCAGGACAAAAAAAAAGGGCAGAAGAATTTTCTTCATGTCAGTTTGGCCTCTTGCAGTGCTCGATCCCCACTGAGTTTTGCAGATTGAGGTCTTTATGGTAGTGATACTCAGAGTGTATCTTGTACTTGTATTGGCAAAAACATCCTAAGTGAAAATGCAGCAGAACCTCCCAGAGCACGGAACGCAGGGTGGTGCTTTGATGTGTAGCTGGACAGGGGATTTTTGGTTGCTTTGGGGGGTTTATGTACTTTGGGAAAGCTTTTCAGCTTCAGGATAGAGATGCCTAAGAAGAGACAGCCAAGCACCCCTCATTCCCAAAACAGCCAACTGTTAACAATGCCCAGGGTGAAATCCACCTCATTTCTGCCTGCCCTGTCTCACCCTAGGTAAACTCTTAGCTGGTTTGTGTTTCTTCTTCAAGATTTGTTCAGCACTGAACAAAACCTCAGAAATTCTCATTAAGTTTGAGGAGTTTTATCCAGTCCAATTCAAGAGATTTTGCAAGTGTTTGGGTTAAAATAACAACAACTGCTGCTGGTAAGTGCCATCAGGATTCATTTTGTGAACAAATGTAAGAGCCTGGTGCTTGTCCTTAAATAGCTGAGAGATTTTGGAGTAATGATGCAGGCCTGGCCAAGCTCTCATTTCAGAGTACAAACCAACGCTGCAGTTAGTGGTGACTCCTTCCTTGACAGTGAACACTGAGATTTGTTCCTTTCGTTCTGGATTAGGTAAAAGAGACATCCTTCCTTACAAAACAGCCCCACCTTCTGCTCTCACCCCCAAAAACGTGGGGCACATTTCCTTTTCAAGAGTGGGAGTCGATGATGATGCAGGATTTAACCCCTGAGTTTTTCAAGGTTAATTCCAAAGGTGCCTACTGACATCAGTAGGGACTGAAGTAAATTCCTGAGTCAAAAGCCTAGAAACTGCTGTATTCAAAGCATGAAGTAAGGAAATGCTGTCACTGGTGTGTGTGAGCTTGGAGCAGGTGATGATGCTTGGGGTCCCTTGCAGCCTGGCACTCAGTGATCCCGTTTGCCCCAGCTCCACAGCTGAGCTTGCCTGCTCTGTGTGTGTTTCCTTTGCCCAGGCAATGTTGGACGTCGCAGCACACCATGGCTGGCTGGTGACCGCTCTCAACATCACCAACCTGGTGCAGATGGTGGTCCAGGGCAGGTGGATCCATGACTCTTCCCTGCTTACTTTGCCCAACGTGGAACTGCACCACCTCTACCTTTTCCGGTAGGTAACTCTCCTAAGCCTTTCAGTGCCATTCCCCTTCTGACTGCTGATCATCTCTGAGTGTCCTTGTTGTGCCCGAGGGTGTTTACTGATGCACTGGGAGCAGAACTCATTCTTCATACAGTCACAGAATGGTCTGGGTTGGAAGGCACCTCCGAAGGTCATCCAGCCCAACCCCCGCTGCAGTCAGCAGGGGCATCCTCAACCATATCAGGTTGCCCAGAGCCCTGTCGAGCCTGACCTTGAATAAAATTCTTCCTCAGTGATCACAGGATCACAGGATGTTAGGGGTTGGAAGGGACCACTGGAGATCTTCCAGTCCAACCTCCCTGCCAGAGCAGGACCATTGAATCCAGTGCAGGTTGCACAGGAACACATCCAGACAGGGCTGGAAAGGCTTCAGAGAAGGAGACTCCACAACCTTTCTGGGCAGGCTGTGCCAGTGCTGTGTCACCCTTACAGTTATGAAGTGATGCTCTCTCATATGGAGTGTCTGGGTTTGTTTTCAGTATTCATTGATTAACCCCCACAGGTAATTTTGAGAATCAAGATGCCAGAGAAATTAACGAGAGGAAGGGTTCCAACTCTGACTCTGTATATTAATTATCTCTTTGTTTGAATCCATTTTTAAAACACATTAGTATCTGTCGTAGCATCATAGGTAACACACAGCTCTCCAGATGCCTGAATGATGCAGTACTTAATGCTCCCCAGACCTAATAGCAGAAACCACCATCGAGTTTTAGCAGCAAAACAACTGAAAACAAATGTTTGCTTTCCCTCCCTGCGCATATGTTTTGCTGTCTGTGTCAGGAAGTGGAGCCAAGGCAAAAGGAAGAGTGTGCATGGAGGTTACCAAGGACCTATCGAGTGTCTTCCCGAACTAATGGCTGCCTGTGAAGGAAAAGAGAATGTTTTTGCTTCCATTGTGGGCAGCGAGTTGCAAGCAGCACAGGTTTCACAGGTAATGCTTCCTACCCCTGGTCGTTAGCAGTGGGATTGGGAAAGGAGAGCGGTTGGGGAAAGAAATCCTCTCCTCGTTTCCCATCAGCAAATACCATCTGATGTCCTGTATAAAGTGCAGCACGTTCATTGCTCTAATTTGCAGGTGCCGCTGGCTTCACAAAGGTTCTTCTCTGCCTGCTTTCTGAATATGATTTTCACTTATTCCCTACTAAGCAGTAACAGAGGCTGGTTTATGGCCGATTTTAGCACATCTCTTTGCTCTAAAGACGCTTCTCTGGGTCATTCAATCTGCTGAGTGTTATCCACCTTTTCCTAGCAGGAGGAATACATGCATTGCAAATGTCAGCACAGCTGCTCGCTCAAGTGCTCTGTCAAACACCATTTCTTCCTGAGACACCTCGAGAGAAAGATCCAGCACTCAGTGTCTATTGGAAACCAAAAAAACGAAAGGCAGATTGAAAATTCACGCTTGGCAGAATAAAAAAGCTGTTCCAAAGGGTTGGTGCTGCTAGAGCCTTGTTCCCAGTTTGATTTTCCAGCCATTCCCAGCGAAGCACGGCTCTCGGTTCCACAGCATCCACCACGTGCTAAGCTGATTGATTTCAAATCAGCCTACAAAAGATGGGAAGCTCCAAAAACCACATTTCAGATGGGGTTGGGGGTTGGTTTTTCAGTTTGAATATTTAAAAGCACGGCAATATGTCCTGCCTTTGACTGTTCAGCTTCAGCTAAACCTATTTACCAGGCTGCAAACAGTCAGAAAAGTGCTGAAACGTCTGTAGCAGGCATCTGCATTTGTAACTAAATTAACATCAAAATTCTGAATTAAGGAAAAGCATCGAGCTCCAAAGAAGGCTTCCCTGGACAACAGATTCCTAACACAATACACATTGATTCCAGTCCAACTTGGAGCTGCCAGGGAAGAAAAAAAATCAGAACATTGTCGTAATTAGTTCAGGGAGAACTCAGAAGTAAACTTAGTTAATTTATTTGCATAAATTGCCATTCTGTTATCTTTAAAAGCAAATGCAAATTGGCTCTGTCTGATATGATGATGGTTATTTGGCTCAAAAGTGCTTCAATTTGCGTAGCAATCTGGTGGCGTCTCCGCGGCGAGGCGATTCCAGGTAACATACAAATCCTGAATTATTCCAGAAATTAGTATGTTTAAAGCATCAATTTAAGTGCTAATTGCAGTAGTAATGAGAAAAAGCAGTACTACTGTGAGATTTGCATCTCCTGCCCCATCAGTATGCCTGGAACGGCTGCTGACTGGCAGAGGATTTGGCTGCTAATTAAATAATTGTATGCATGGCAGTGTTCTCGTCTGATTCAATAGATGAAGATTAATCCTCAGATAAATATGTTTGGCTGGTATTGAAATGTCTTAGCAGCTTCCTCCAAAATAGCTTGTGTGTATGTGGGGTCTCCGTTCACACTGCGAGTGACTCTCTGCCTCCCCAGATCTGTTTGTAAATACAGATGCGGAGGAGAGAGGGAAACAGAATCTTAGCATCAGCCAAGCACAAAGTTTCGTTTCCCTGGGTTGGGAAAGGCAAAGCCACAGCAGTGTTACCACTGCAGATGTGAGATCTGAGTGCCAGTATTTTATATTCTTTATGGCTTCTGGTTTGGGGTTGTTTTTTTCCCAGAAAAAAAAACAAACTATTATAATCCCTTGCACAGAGTGAAAATTCAGATTGAAATGGCCCTTTGAGTGTCTCCATGCAGAAAGTTTGCAGGCTTAGGGGCCAAGCAGGAAAAGAATCCTTACCTTTAGGATGGGTTTTCTTGCAAGAAAATGTCTTAAGTTTCCAGAGATTAAGGCTTAGCATCCTGAAACCAAACCTGAACGAAGTCAAATTAAGTGGTAAGGGCACCACTGAATTGCCAAAACTGCTCTTTTCTTACCAAGCCTTTTGCTCCTCCCTTAGTGAATTGAACCTATATCTTAAACCTGGTGCTGGCATCAAACTGCTACAATAAAATGCTGGAGCTTTACAGCATCATATAATCAACCAGGTTGGAAGAGACCTCCAAGCTCACCCAGTCCAACCTAGCACCCAGCCCTGGCCAATCAACCAGACCATGGCACTAAGTGCCCCAGCCAGGCTTTGCTTCAACAACTCCAAGGACAGCCACTCCACTGCCACCCTGGGCAGCCCATTCCAATGCCAATCACTCTCTCTGCCAACAACTTCCTCCTAACATCCAGCCTAGACCTCCCCTGGCACAACTTGAGACTGTTTAAAGATCATTTGGATGTGGTGCTTAGGGGTATGGTTTAAGGTGAATCTTGTAGGGTTCTAGGTGGGACTTGGTGATCCTGAGGGGCTTTGCCAACCTGGATGTTTCTGTGGTTGTGTCACCAGTCTGAAGCAGCCTGGGAAAGGAAGGAATTGTCACATTTGGAAAGAAGGGAATAATCTTTTCAGCAGATTGGTAATTAATTTTTAAACAGCAGCTCTTGAAGCTGCTCATGGATTTGGAATATTAGGCTAAGTCCTGGAGAGACAGATTATTGGCAGAAATGCTAATGATGTTATCAGAGGGTTCAGGAAGAGTTTCTCCTGTGATTGTGGCTTTGGTAGGTAAATACATGTGTGGCTGGTGAGGCTGTGCATGCAGACTTTGGGCACGCTGGCGTATTTAAACGGGGGCGATTGATGGATTTAAAAGGAGGTGACACAGACTTGTGTCATCCTCCTGTACAGCAAAAACACACCCAGGAAAACAGTCAAGAAATAGCTAAGTGATGTGGGAGCCTGAGTTTAATTTGCCCCAAGCTAGTTACAGTCCTAACCCTCGCTGAAAGGCAGGCTTTGAGAGCTGACAGCCTCGACTGGAGGACCATTTAGGCTGTGCCTCTGATCTCTCTGTTTCTCTCCGTGGTCTCTGCAGTTCCTGCAGTAAGTTTCATGCTAACAAGCTTTCCGTGAAAGAGTAAATGGTCTGCCAGCCGAGGTGCTCCTGCTCAGCCTGCCTCAGCTGCTGTCACCTGCTGGGGGTGATTTTAGGAGTGTTCTCTGTGTAGCAAAATCCTGGCAACGGCCAATTAATTATAGTCTGTGGTGGGTTTTCTCCTCCTTCAGGGTGCTGCCTTTTCTCCTCCGCTTTTCCAGTTTGGAATGTGGACAAAGAGGGATCTTTTAAGGTTCTAGCTGGTTGTTTTCACCTAGTTTCCCTTTCCTTTCTCAGCTGAGGCACTAGGAAGAGCAGCAGTGCAACTCCTCAGCATCCCCTGCTTTTGCCCTGCAGCTCCTGAGGGCTCACAGCTGGCCCTCCGCAGCTTCTCCGCTGAGCAGACACAGCTGTTCATGCAGTACACACAAGAGGGAAAGGGGAGATTAGTTTCTAGCCTAAATGGGTTTTCTCATTTGCTGCAGCCAGGCTCTGGTGGTGCAGCCATTTTAATCCAGCCTAAGTCAGCACTGCCTCCAGAATGGGCAGCGCTGCCCTCTCTGTGCCACTTTCACCTCTCCTGACCTGGCTCCCTGCACAGCTGCACCACCCCCAGGGCTGGTTCTGGCAAGGAGGTGGGAACCAGCATCTGCAGAGGAGGGAAGGAGGGACCATACCAGCCCTCTCACTGGCAGTCACAATGACCTGTAGCCAAGTGGCTTGTGCCAGCCTGGCAGGAGGCTGGACCACATCTCTCAGTGGCATGGAGGGTTCGAGCCCATTCAGAGCACTGACAGTATTGCAGAACTTGCTTCCACAAGCAGCCTTTAAGCTGCCTCAGTTCATGCTACCACCAGAACTACTCACAAGCTGGTCCAGCCAGCTGCACCATCCCAGCACACCGCACCTCGGGATGGGGCAGGGGACAGCCAGCTGGTGGGAGAGCGCTGGAGAGAGGGACAGCAGCAGCTTTTCCTGTGGCAGTGGGCTCTCAGGTCTGCTCTCCCTGGCTGCTGTCCCCGACTATGTGTCCCCAGCAGCATAAGTCGCAGTGCTGATGTCACCAGAGCACAGACTGAGCTGTTATTAGGGCTCTGGGTCTTGCAGCACAGAGAAAGCCATGGGCGGCACACCAAGCACCACCGAAGTGCAAGGAGGTCTCCAGAAACACAATCTGCTTGGCCCACACAAAAGAAAACCTGGGTTAGCCTTTTCCCAGACAAAACTGCTACTTCTCCTCCTCTGACAGACCAAAATGAGAGCTTCTAGGGCTGCATTTTCAGAGTGCCTCGTTAAGGTGGAAGAGAGCCTGCTGTTCAGCTACACCAACTCTGAATCCTAGCAGAGCTGCTCCAGCCCTTGGATCACTTTGTGGCCCTCCTCTGGACTTGCTCCAACCCAACAGCTCTGTGTCCTTCTCATGATGAGTGTGGCCAGCAGGACAAGGGAGGTTCTTCTGCCCCTCTGCTCAGCACTGCTCAGGTCACACCTGAAGTGCTGTGTCCAGTTCTGGGCTCCTCAATTCAAGAGAGATGTTGAGGTACTGACTGTGTCCAGAGGAGGGCGACAAAGCTGGGGAGGGGCCTGGAGCACAGCCCTGTGAGGAGAGGCTGAGGGAGCTGGGGGTGTGCAGCCTGCAGCAGAGGAGGCTCAGGGCAGAGCTCATTGCTGTCTGCAGCTGCCTGAAGGGAGGCTGTAGCCAGGTGGGGTTGGGCTCTTCTGCCAGGCAAGCAGCAACAGAAGAAGGGGACACAGTCTCAAGTTGTGCCAGGGGAGGTCTGGGCTGGATGTTAGGAGGAAGTTATTGGCAGAGAGAGTGATTGGCATTGGAATGGGCTGCCCAGGGAGGTGGTAGAGTTGCCGTGCCTGGAGGTGTTGAAGCAAAGCCTGGATGAGGCACTTAGTGCCATGGTCTGGTTGATTGGCCAGGGCTGGGTGCTAGGTTGGACTGGGTGAGCTTGGAGGTCTCTTCCAGCCTGCTTGATTCTCAGATTCTGTGACACCAGAACTGGATGCAGTATTTGAGGTGGGCTCTCAGCAGAGCAGAGCAAAAGGGCAGAATCCCCTCTCTTGCCCTGCTGGCCACATTCCTCTTGCTGCAGCCCTGTGCATCTAACACAAAGTTCTCCGTCCAAGGATAAGTGAAAGTTGAGGGCTTCTGAGCTGTAGCAGTTCATGAGAAAACACAGAGCCTTCAGATTCCTCGGGAGGGCTGTGAGAAAGGAGAGTTTGTGAAGATCAGTGCAGGAAAACCTTAGAGAGAAAAAAAAACCCAGGATAACTCTGGGTGCGCAGCCGAACTTTTGGTTAATTATCTGAACTGATCCTCTGAACTCTCTGAGGTTTGCCCATTGTTAATTAGCACTGCAGTGACTTCTTTATGGATTATGCTAAGGAAGTTTAATTTAAAACTTAATTATGCCAGTTTTTAAGTGGCTTATAGGGAAAAAATACTTTAATCGGGAGTGGGAAGGAATTGTTCCTGTGCTCGCGGAGCGGTAAGCTTGGCAGGGCACGCGCAACGTGCTCGAGGAGGTTCCTGTTTGTTTTAGTTGCTTAGAAGGAAGTGGAGTAGGAGGTTAATGAAAAGTATTTTATGCTTGTGCTTGAGAGTCCTACAATTACACATATGATATTCTAGGAGATAACAAAAACCTGAGTCATGTAGAATAAACGCATTGAGTGCAGGCTGAGCTGCTGCCGCGGCGGTGCCAGCGATGGCAGAGATTGCCTGGGGTAATCCACAGGGATCTGGGATTGGTTTTTTTTTTCCCACAGGCTTGGAGTTTCTTGTGTCGTTTGCCAATTCTGAACATCAGCCTGAGCATCAAGGGCTGCTGGGATGACCAGGCTGAGGCACAGAGCGAGGTGCCTGTCCCTTCTTCAGCCACAGATGACAGAAGGTGGCTCCAACTCCACGCCGACCAAGAGTATGTGCTCCAGATCAACCTGCAGAGAAGCCAGATGGGCTACCAGGTACATTACCTTCTCAGGGCCTCCTGATAATCCCTGTACAGTATCGATGCTTTATACAGCATAACAGGGGTTATGGCTTCACTATTATGGGCAGTTTCATTACTATGGGCAGTGACTGGCATGAGAGCAGCCCTGAGGAGGGGGATTTGGGGGGAATGGAGCAAAGCTGGAAATGGGTAGATCCAGACTGGATGTTAAGAAGAATTTCTTCAGCATGAGGGTGATGAGAGCCTGGAACAGGTTGCCCAGGGAGGTGGTGGAAGCCTCATCCCTGGGGATGTTTAAGGCCAGGCTGGATGAGGCCCTGGGCAGCCTGATCTAGTGTGAGGTGTCCCTGCCCATGGCAGGGAGGCTGGGACTGGATGATCCTTGTGGTCCCTTCCAACCCTGACTGATCCTATGATTATGCAAATTAGCAACACTCCCAAAGCCAATTCTGTGCTAGTAATGAACTCCCAAACCCCACTCTATGAATGAGTATTTTCAGCACTTTGAGTCGTTCTGGTTATGGTGCCAGTTACCAACAGAGGCTTCCCCTAGCCAGAAGCCATGGAACAGAAGGGAGCAGGAGCATTTCACGCAGCGATCGCTCTTTTATACACCTCTCCTGGAATTTGATCCCTCTTTTGTAAGGAACAGCTGGATCAAACTGTTTCTGAAGCTCCATTGCTGTGGTGGTGCTCTTTTTTAACTTCTGTATAAATCTTAGGTAAAAGCTTTCCACCTCCAGCACGTGGAGTGAATGATGATGGAGTGTGCAGCATTGCATCTTCAGCTGTCAGCAGCAAAGTCACTGCCTTAAAGAATCACTGAAATAATCTTGCCTTGTGCTGCATCAGCCTCAAGCAAAGACTTCAAGTGCTGCTTCTGTCTTTATATTAATCTTGAACAACACTGTTCAGCCTCGTTTAAAGGCACTAGGTTTACAATTAACCCTTCTGCAGAGAACAGAGCTTGGAATCTATTAAATCACAAAAGGGGAACAGGATTTCCATTCAGGGATTGAGAGCTCACAAAAGAAGTACAGACTGGTTTGAGTTGGAGTGACCTTAAGGACCATCCAGTTCCAATCCACTGCTATGGGCAGAGACACCTCTCACCAGCCCAGATTGCCCAAGGCCTCATCCAGCCTGGCCTTGAACAGCCCCAGGGAGGTTGTGGATTCCTCCTAACATCCAGCCTAGACCTCCCCTGGCACAACTTGAGGCTGTGTCCCCTTCTTCTGTTGCTGCTTGCCTGGCAGAAGAGCCCAACCCCACCTGGCTACAGCCTCCCTTCAGGCAGCTGCAGACAGCAATGAGCTCTGCCCTGAGCCTCCTCTGCTGCAGGCTGCACCCCCCCAGCTCCCTCAGCCTCTCCTCACAGGGCTGTGCTCCAGGCCCCTCCCCAGCCTTGCTGCCCTTCTCTGAACACCTTCCAGCACCACAACATCCCTCTGGAATTGGGGAGCCCAGAACTGGACACAGCACTCCAAGTGTGGCCTGAGCAGTGCTGAGCAGAAGGGGCAGAAGAACCTCCCTTGTCCTGCTGGCCACACTGCTCCTGAGCCAGGCCAGGATGCCATTGTTTGTCTGGCCAAGTTCCAGTCTCAGGTAGCCATTCACAACCAGGTGACTCTGAGGCGGTTTTCCTTTCAAGGCAGGATGGCATTTCAGGAAGTTGGTTTCTGATTTTGCTGAGCTGTTTCTTCTCCCCAACAGGGAAAGCAAGACAGCAAAGCAGTGGCTCCTCGATTCCCCAAGGTGAAGGATGAAGGATGGTTCCTGATACTGGGAGAAGTGGATAAGAGAGAGCTGATTGCCCTGAAGAGAACTGGCTACGTCAGAAATCGCAGCTCTGCCTCCCTTGCTTTTTACACCCCAGAAACCCCTGGAAAGTAAGAGATTTGCAAATGAGCTTCTCTTAATCATTCCTGTATCCAAGGAGTCAAGGCCTCGTTTCCAAACTGATGATTTGCTTGTTCTGTTGCAGGTGTATCTACACCTTGTATCTCATGAGTGACAGCTACCTTGGCCTGGACCAGCAGTATGATATTTACCTGAATGTTGTACCGGCCAGGAGGCCGGCACAAGCCCCAGCAGAGGTATCAGATGCTCTGAGTCACCCGGCTCTGAAGTAAGGCCACCTGCAAGGTCCACCCAAAAGAACTGCTCTTGTAGCTGAGACATCTGCACACCCAAAAAGAAATGCCTTAGTGGAACCAACTTCAAACCTCAAAACAAGTGGGAAGTTGCGAGTGACTACTGTATTGACTCTGGTCAGGCAGAGTTAGCCACAGTGGCCTTACTCCTTTCTGAGGATTTGTCCTTCCTTGTTTCATCTGTCTCCTTTCAGGAGTCAGTCATGTTGTTAACTGTGTTTTGAGACATCAAAATAAAACAAAAAAAGATACTAGATTCATGCAAATTGAGGGCTGTAGTCTTCCTTTGGCAACGTGCTCTGCAGCCTGTGCCTTAACAGAGGTTCAGTAATCAACTTCTTTTGATTTATAGGGGAAAACAGCAAGATTCCCTCCAAGAAGTGCTGATTATCTTCCCCAAGCCTAGACTGTGCCCTTCCACCATCTAAGACCCTCCAGAAACCAGTTTTTAAACAACATCTGACTGAGAATCCAGCCAGGCCACCAAGTGTCTGCAGAAAAACTCATCCCCGGGATCAGCTTCAGCTAATGCCCTCTTGGCCATGAAGGACGGCTGGAGCTGTGGCAGGCAAAGGTTGCTCAGCACATGAGAGCTTCAGAGCAGATTCCTTTCAATGTAGGTATAGAATAGCAAACTCAAATATTCCACACACAGAGCAACAGTTGTCAGGCCCCACACATGCACTGGATTGGGTCATGGCACAGAAGGATAAAACTCCACACTCTGCAGGTCGTAAATCAGTCAGGGTGGCTGCAGGGGGGACCTCCTAGGACTGGGTTACCCTCCAGGGGATTCCCCTCTGCATCCAGCACTGTGAGAACCAAGCTGCTGCTCTGCCTCAGCTGGAGCCTCCTGTGTTGGGTTTCCAAGTGCTGAACGTGGAGATCTCCCCGCGTTAAAAAATAGGCAGTTCTGGAGCCCTGCTCCTGCACAGAGCCTTGGGCAGGTCAACACCTTCCCAAACAAGCTTCTTCCCGAAGGAACTTGAGTGTTTAGCACAAAGGAAATCATCTCTTCACTTGAAAACACCTTTGCCTAAGCACACCTCTGAGGCAAAAGCATTTTGCTTCGTGGATCTCTGTTAAACCAAAAATGAATCAAATGAATCTGGGATCTATGCTAATTAAAAACATCTTAGACCTATGGCAAAAAAATTAATTGGATCTGTAATTAAAAAAATATATTGGAGCAACATTGAAAAACCATTGGCTGTGTAGGGAAGGAATGGTGGGAGCCCTGATAAAGATCCAAGGTCTTTGACCAGATTTAGGTAGTCATTGGCTCTGTATTCAAAGAATTATTAGATCTATGTTCAAAGAATTATTAGGTCTAGATTTAAATCATTATTAGGTCTAGATTGAAATAGTTGACCTAGCTTTAAATAATGATCTAGACTTAAATAATTATTATATCTAGATCTAAATCATTACTTGATCTAGATTTAAACAATGATTTGATTTAGATTTTAATCATTGTTTGATTTAGATTTAAATAATTATTTGATCTAGATTTAAATAATTCTTTGATCTAGATTTAAGTAATGGTTTGATCTAGACTTAAATAATGATTTGATTTAGATTTAAATAGTTATTAGATCTGGATTTAAATAATGATTTGGTTTAGATTTACATAATGATCAGATCTAGATTTAAATAATTATTCAATCTAGACTTAAAGATTTGATTTTTAAATAATGATTTGATTTAGATTTAAATAATTATTACTTCTAGATTTAAATAATTATTTAATCTAGACTTAAATAAATATTTGATTTAGATTTAAATAATTTTTACTTCTAGATCTAAATAATTATTTGATTTAGATTCAAATAATTATTAGAGCTAGATGTAAATAATTATTTGACCTAGATTTAAATAATTATCTAGACTTGAATCATTATTTTATCTGGATTTAAATAATGATTTGATCTAGATTGAAATAATTATCTAGACTTTAATTATTAGATCTAGATTTAAGTCATTATTAGATTTAAGTCATTATTAGATTTCAGTAATTATTGGATTTAAGTCATTATTAGATTTCAGTAATTATTAGATTTAGGTAATTATTAGATTTAGGTAATTATTAGCTCTAGATTGAAATAATTCTCTGGACTTAAAGAATTATTAGATCTAGAATTCAATAGTGATTTGATCTAGATTGAAGTAATTGTTGGATCTCTACTGAAAAACCTGCATCTCTCTTTTAAAAGTGATCAGACCTCTACTTAATTGTTTGGTCTGTATTTAAGCCCCGATGGGATCTGTGTTTTAACTATATTGGATCTCTCTTAAAAACATTGGATCTGTCTGAAGAAGGTTTGGTCTATGTTTTAAACTGCAGAGATGTAAAAAAGGATTGGCTCTAGATTTGTTTAAATGTTTGGTCTCTGTTTTAAAAACTGATCTCCATTGCTTAAAGTATTGGATCTATATTAAAAAACAAATCTGGGTCATTGTTTTAAAAATTATTGGACCTTTATATATTTTTTTTTTAATATTAGACTTATATTGTTAAGGGTCTACCTCCTAGAATGATTGGATCTGCATTTTACAAATATTTGGTCTATATTCTAAAAAAATATTTGATCCTTTTTGAAACATATTTGATCTTTTCTTACTATTCGATTTTCCTGAATCTTCAACCTACAATTTTGAACACATTTGACGTTTTTTACCATTTCATCTGTACTTTTTATTTCATTTTTTAATCTTTGATCTTTTTTATGTTTGATCTCTAATTTTTAACATATTTCTGTTTTTTTACTATTTGATCTATTTTTTTTTTAACATTTGACCTATTGTTTTGTATTTGGTTTTTTTTTTTTTTACTATGTGATCTATAATTTTTAAAATATTTGCTCTATTTTTTTAATTTGGTTTTTTTTTTTTTTACTCTTTGGTCTATAATTTTAAACTTTTTTTTTT